>JAOYSI010007882.1:0-11847 GCA_025775065.1 Hiodon alosoides | reverse complement strand
CACCCCTACACCCCCTACACCCACACCCCCAACACACCCACACCCACACCCACACCCCCTACACCCACACCCCACAAATATGTGACAAACATTTAAAGATAAAAATGCTTCTTAACAAATGATTGGTTATTAAGCATCTGTCCTTCTACAAGTTGTTGCATGCCACAAATTAGTAGATCTGAAACTGAAGAAGAACCAGCGTGAATGAGTTTGGTATGATGTTGGATCTTGAAATTAGCCAAGTGTTTGATCCTATGATCCTATGTGAATTCTGTCATTCGAGAATGTCCACGCTAAACCTACGAGCTTTCCCACCCTCGTCCCCGGTTCTGCGTTCTTCAGTTTGTCGTTTGACAAAGTTTTACAATATAAAAAGTCTGACGGAGCTCATGAACATTGTATGTTCTGTGCCTCTTTGCCACTCTAACACGCGTGTAATAACTATCTGGAGAGTAGATTGGCACTCTCTCTCTCTCTGGCTCATGCCAGCGCTGCATTAGTACTGTCACGTTCCATCTGGCTGTGACCAGACTCTACATATTTACGCTCAATCACTGAGAGAGAAAGGACTTGGATTGGGTGGACAGTTTGTTGAAGACAGCATTTCCGTTTAAGCCAGCACATTTATCTAGATAAAAGATTGCTTGCCTCACATTTAAAAAAGTCACACAAGTTTAAAAGCAATTCTGGTCATGCCGAAATGTCAAACATCCCATCCAATGTGTTCACGTTGATTGTTGAGTACTGAGGATCCTTCCCTAATGCCCCCTGTGACAATAAACTTCTTTACTGTCTATTTCATGGGCATTGAAAGAAGTCGGTTTGGGCATGGGACTCCTCCTTGTGAACTGACTTCAGGATGGCATGTCTGTGTAGTGGAGCTCATTCAGAACATTCTCCATAGAGGAAAGACGAGACTTTGACTGAGCTAGGAACGTTCTCTTCACCTCAGCCAGCTCAATTATTCTCTTGTTGGAAGGTTGAATGATGGCTAGTGGACGCTGGTTTGATTCCCGTTCAGGGATGTGACTCAAGGACACAAGTTACATTGGAGCCTTGAGACTCAGAAACTTCAAAGGCTGACACCTATCAGTGGGCTGAGGTATGTGGGGGGGTACGAGTTCACATCAGAAAGTAACGTCATCCTCAAAAAGTCCGATTGGTTCCCTGAACTAGGGACTTGAGTATTTAGCTCAAAAAGCTGATAATTGGAACTCAAAATCGATTCTTCACAGACTCTCTTATTCTGGTTTCATGGTCTATTCACTCTGAGATTTTTCTGTCTTCAGCTCATACAAAACAATTCCCTTTAAGGTACTGCTTACTTTTTTTCCTGCAGTAATGAGATTCCGTTGTTGGAAAAGAATCAATGTAGTCCCTTATTTTGTTCTTGTTAAATTCTGGCATTGCGTTTCAATGTGCGTGCTGTCTTAGTACACAGGCACTGCATATCCCAACACCATTTATCTGGCTATGTACAAACCTTTCTCCGAAGGCTCTGAAGACTTCTCAAAAGTTCCAATGGTCTTCAGTTAAAAGTACTCATCAACTCTGATCTTTCTTCCATCTGAAGATGAGTTGTATTCTTGTGTGTTTTATCTGACTCAGTCCCCTTTTGTTGTATTCTCTTTTGAGAGTGTGAGGTACTATGGGGAGTGGGAGTTTTTCTGCCTTCATTATAAGCCATACCCCAAAAACTTTCAAATATTACTTCCCTGTCTGAGTCCTTGAAGATTTAGCCGCGTTTATATCGGCTGGAAGCACGGTTTGTGTCCAGCCATTCTAGCAATGACTCTTATATTCTTTGTGCTTATAAAACTCTTGCCAGAATTTTTTTTATTCATCTGATGGGTTTTCCAGCTTTTCTGGGACTCTTATTCTGCCACTTAATTTTTTTTCCATCTCTTGCCCGGCTTTCCTCGTGATCTACCTTCTCATTTTGTTCCTCGACTTCGGAGTCTAAAGTGTCCAGCACAACAAGCCTCTTGAAACTGGCTGATTGCTCCCTATCAGTTCCTGTGATGTAGACAGTTCTGTCTCTGACTGCCTCACTCCTACATGATGAAATAGTATGTCAACCACCATTACTCTGAACCTTGGCTTGTTTTGAACAATGAATTAACCAAGTGTACATGCCACAAAACGAGTCTAAATCTACATCGGCGTACGTTAGTGCAGATAATGGACAGGACTGCCCTTTAACAGCTGATTCAGTCAAAAAGTGCCTTCATTTTCATAACAATTGAATGTTTTCATTATCGATATTAATTGTTTGTATAATGTATCATGAATAATATTCATTAATTGAATACTTGAACCTGATTTACCAAGGCAAACACTAGGTTGAATGAGAAATGGTGTTCATAACTTTAAAAAGGCCTTCGTATATATTAATGATATTTGAGCAAATTATTGCAAGGAACAGCAATCGTGAAAAACTGCGGGTTGTTGTGGATTTTGAAAGGGATCAAAGCTCTTCCTGAAACTTGGAAAGATAACCATATACAAATGCTGCTTGAAAAATATCCAGTCGAGTAAAGGGGCTTGGCTTTAACGGCACAGCAGAACAATGGCTAGCGAATGTTTTAAAACTATGCTTAGCCTACATCAAAACCGGGGACACGTTGCAAATTACATCTTGTGTTCTCAGTACAATTGCGGATGGGTCATGTGAAAGGGACGGGCTCTCGGTAAATTCGAAAAGATGTCACAGGTCAGAGGACGTTGTGAAGAACCCAAGTTCATACCCAGAGTATGCATCCTGCCTGTACCAATGCATTAGCAAATCCACATTAGCATAATGTCAATCATAATAACTAATCGTTTAGCTGGGACAGTTTTTTTTTTTTTTATAGACCTCCAAGTGGTCCACCAAGTGAATTTATTGATAAAAAATTGGACAGCAGGAAATATGACCTGTTTTTTTCTAAAAGTCTTTTTTGAACCCAAATACTTTATTTACAGGCAGGTAATACAGCCATGTTATTGCACTGTGGTTATGTAAGTGCCTGTAAAGCCTTGATTTTAGCTTTATCCCCTTCCACTGGAGAATGTCTAGATGGCATTTAAACAAGCAACGGACGCTGCCAAGAGAATCCTTCCCAACTTTCCACTCTCATTTACACCACACATTTACACCCCCTAATTCCAGTTGTCTCGATTAAAGAGGAACGCGGTAGTGGAACCAGAACCTGCTATTCTGAGGTTTATAATCCCCCGCGAGACAACATTTTTATCAGCACTTGACTATGCCACTGTGGAGCGTGAATTAAGCGTGATTATTTTTTCATCACTTTGGAAGCCAGGGGGCGCCACTATGCAGGCGGGGCCCCTTTGCACTGAGCCAGGTTTACTGCCTCTTCAGCCAGCCATCAAAGTATATATTGTGTTTTTTAATTTGTTTCTTCTGAAGGTAAGTAGAGGAGGAACACATGAAAAATAGGTCCTCTCTTGTTGTGTTAATTGGACACGGACGTGCTCTGGACAGTGCATTCTCTATACCCGCCCCTTCTCCCCCCTCCACGGCCGAGTAATCCAATTATGGCGATGTTGGGTCTCGCCTAGGGGAGCTGCACATTGTCCTGGCAGTGGCGCCCGTCGCCTTTTTTGGATTCAACATGGATCCCTTTGTTGCAGCACAACAAACCGATGATAGCGTCAGTCAAATGCAATCCTAAGCTCATGCCTTGACAGAGATCGGGGTCAGACAGTCGCCATGCATGGTAGCCAGATCATTATGGTGGGTGATGAGGAGAAATGTCCTTGTACGCGCTATGTCGACATTGTAGTGGTTAATATAAATCGGAGCACCAAACTAGCAATCTGAGGCTAGCACTTTCAACCTGTGGAAGATTCACGCACATGGATATATTAACCACACTGTGATTGTGGCCCTTTAGAAAATATCTAAATGCAACTGAAAATCCAACTCTCACTAAATTGTGCTATTTATAAAGCATCCAAAACCTCTGTGTATATTAGTGCTACAGCACAAGTGAAGGAGCCACTTTAATTAAGTGCACAAAACCCCCAAAACATTCTGACGATATTAAAGCCCTGATTCTGAGAGATTTCATTGTCAACGCAGGGCTAGGAAGCCACAGTCCTAGAATCCTGGAGATGTTTAGTCACAATCCTTAATTCCATGGAAAAAATCAATTACTAAGGCAAATTAGTGTGAGGTGACCCCGTGTCAACAATTTATACATTTAAGGCAGACGTAGAAAATATGCTGGCCTGTGGCATCCTATGAAGGACAAACCACTGTCTGTTTAAACTGGCCCTGGAGATTTGAACTGTTATTGGTTTTCTTTGAAAGATCAATACATGCAGTTGTATGGGCATTGATGGGTTCATCTTGCACAGAGAAGCAACAATTTATGGAAACAGAAGTGTCCCCCTGATCTCATGGGCTGGGAAACCCTCTGACCCGCGGGGACGTGAACGAGAACAATCGCGTTGCGGAGCAGACGGAAAGGTTGAGGCGAGGCAGTCCATTATTTTGATTGTTAAGTGTCCATGAATGTCAGAGACTGTCCCCCACTGTGTGATTAATAACTTTAATAGTTAACTTGTAAGCCTTTCGGGGTCGTTATGAGTTTGCCTTCGGTCTCGCCTCACGCCTTCATTATGTAGTCACTGCTGAGCCATCTGTGTTGTGAAACCTCCCTCTCACGATGGCGCATACAGATTCACTGTAGGGGGGAGAGTTACTGCTTTAAATGGCATTCCAGGCTCTGCAACCCTACATTACATTTGCTGCTGCATCGTCAGACGGCAATGTAAGGCTGCTGAAATTAAACAGAGGGTGAGAGAATTAATTTGCTGGGGCAGCGTCTCCCTGATTCATTTTTGCTTGATATGCGTCGTGGTCGCATTGATATACAGATCAACATCGCATGTTGGAGAGATCGATAACGCATATTGGAGAGATCGACATCGCGCGTTGAAGAGATCGACATCGCGTGTTGAAGAGATCGACATCGCATGTTGAAGAGATCAATATCACATATTGGACAGATCGACATCGCATGTTGAAGAGATCGACATCGCATGTTGAAGAGATCAATATCACATATTGGACAGATCAATATCACAAATTGGACAGATCGACATCGCATGTAAAAGAGATCAATATCACATGTTGAAGAGATCGACATCGCATGTTGAAGAGATCGGCATCGCATGTTGCAGAGATCGACATCGCATGTTGAAGAGATCGACATCGCATGTTGAAGAGATCGACATCGCATGTTGGACAGATCGACATCGCATGTTGAAGAGATCGACATCGCATGTTGAAGAGATCAATATCACATATTGGACAGATCGACATTGCAAGTTGAAGAGATCGACATCGCATATTAGACAGATCGACATGGCATGTTGAAGAGATCGACATCGCATGTTGGAGAGATCAACATCGCATGTTGAAGAGATCAACATCGCATGTTGAAGAGATCAATATTGCATGTTGAAGAGATCGACATCGCATGTTGAAGAGATCGACGTCGCATGTTGAAGAGATCGACGTCGCATGTTGGACAGATCAACGTCGCATGTTGGAGAGATCGACATCGCATGTTGAACAGATCAATATCGCATGTTGAAGAGATCGACGTCGCATGTTGAAGAGATCGACGTCGCATGTTGGACAGATCGACGTCGCATGTTGAAGAGATCGGCGTCGCATGTTGAAGAGATCGACGTCGCATGTTGGACAGATCAACGTCGCATGTTGGAGAGATCGACATCGCATGTTGAACAGATCAATATCGCATGTTGAAGAGATCGACGTCGCATGTTGAAGAGATCGACGTCGCATGTTGGACAGATCGACGTCGCATGTTGAAGAGATCGGCGTCGCATGTTGAAGAGATCGACGTCGCATGTTGGACAGATCAACGTCGCATGTTGGAGAGATCGTCATCGCATGTTGAAGAGATCGACGTCACATGTTGGACAGATCAACGTCGCATGTTGGAGAGATTGACGTCGCATGTTGGACAGATCAACGTCGCATGTTGGAGAGATCGACATCGCATGTCGAAGAGATCGACGTTGCATGTTGGACAGATCAACGTCGCATGTTGGAGAGATCGACATCGCGTATACGACCGCGTATAGTTGTCCTGCTTGCCACCGTTTTGTCCAAATTTCAGTTCTTGTAAAACAATGAATCCAGCCCGCAGGGCTCCTGAATTAGTATGAGGGATAGCAATGAACTGCTTCATCCATGTTACGGGGACAATGTAAAACAACACCTGAGAAAGAGGAGACTAAACTGTTTCTGCGTCTGTTTCTGTGTCTGTTCCTGGGGTAGGCCAGAAAACAACCCTCTAAAATATGATGAGAAATTACAGCAGGTGATTATAACAGCAAGTGCTCCAGGTATTCACCGTTCCTCTAATTAGAGAGGCCTTGAAAATATGCCACTCTCTGAGGCACTTCAAGAAAATTGTCCCCTTAGTCTGCAAAGTAACCTGGGGAAGAGGTAAACTGGCGGCTGTGCTAGGTAATAGTTTGGGAAGTGGGGTGAGACAGGCTGACGCTGGTTTAAATCACAGGAGGGGTGGCCCTCCACGCCTGAAGAAATACCCAGCAGAATAAACCGTTAAGAGCTGTGCGACCCTGGATATGGATGTCTGCAGAGCAAAGTACTACCGTATTACCAGGGGATATATATATATACGTGGGGGCTCAGATGGAAAGGGTCCTATCCAAACCATGCATCTGGATGGAGAAAAGCGTGGGAAATGAAGGTCTCGAAACATCCTCGCCCAGGAAGGTTAAAATGCTGTCAATGAATCCCAGTTACATCGCCACACGAATAACCCCAGGCTATGATTCATCTGGTGATCTTGAGTGTTTTTTTCTCCCTCTTCTTTCTGATGTCCTTAATGCATTGACGGCATTGTCTGAGCAGAGCCCCAGTGCAGGCACCTAACTTTGCCATAATCCTCTACAGCACAAGGATATCAGACAAGTGCGTGGCATGGAGGCATTGAGATGGAGCTGTTTGTTATATATGGTCGCCCGTTGGCTTATGCCTCCAGAAGCCTTTGAAATCTGGAGGCGCCGCTTTGCCTTGGCTGAGCGGCGGTAATCCCTAGTGTGGCTGCTTTAACAAATCCCGTGTTTTAATTGGATCCCTCTTATACTCATTTGCAGCCTGATACACTGCCCCAGTGCAATGTCCGTGTTGGGAATGTGCATCGCACGATTTCATGCAACCGTTTCTACGGCTACAAGGCCTGCTCCGGGTTGCGTTCCTATAGAGACGCCAGAGAGTGGTGGGGCGGTGGGGCGATTGATTGTTGCTATAAGATTATTTGGCCATTTGCTCTTTTCAAACAAACTTTGAAAATATATTTGGCACATTTGGATTACATTTATGGCATTTATACTTGTATGTCAGGCTTTGATATTAATTGATTGGTTTAATTGATTTTGAGGCTCAACGGCGCCTGGATATTGATATTTCGAGAGATGCAGTCTTGGTGCAGATAATTATATCCATAATTATAGACTTCACCTTTTTAAAATGAGTAGAACAAATACAAAAACAAGATAAAAGGTGAGATTTTGATTAATTATGAAATGTGCCAGAATACCTCTCATTGATCAGAGAATTGATTACATAGCTGGCTTAACAAAGGCCATGTCTGCTCTTTGCTAAAAAAACAACTAAGTATGATTTCTCGAAGTTCTCGTGCTGGCATAAATGAATTGCATCAAATTAGCATGAATTTTGTAGGTTTTTGTATCTTTAATGAATAGTGTTAAAGTGTTCATAAATTATTAAAAATAAACATTTTTAGAACATTTAATTAAACTGTCAGAAATTTTAAAGTGTTAATTATATGCCCTGCAGAGTGCAAAATACCTTCAGACAGAAAAAAGAAATCACATTTTTAAGTGCAGCTACAGTAGTATTAGAGCTTCAAATAATTCAGTATTGATTTTTATTTTATAACCTTTCTATTCAATTTAATAACTTTTTCAGTAGAAACTGATCCTTAAAGACGAAGACTGAGGTGTGAAATCCCTTAATAACACACCAGTCGAAAAGCGTTCTTTTTGGAAGTTAAAACACGGATTGCAACTCAAATGGCAACTTGACCACTTATGGGCTTAATTACTAAGGACAATTTGGGTACTTGCGGTCAACCCTGCCACTTGTGAATGGGCTGTGCCTCTGATTGGTGTGTGTCCTTTAACCCCGACGTTCTGTGCACTTTAAATACGCACGTCTCGGTGTGCGGGACCCCCCCTGTAACGTCACACAGGGGTCTGGAGTGAGATGTCGAAATTGGCAGAGAGGGCACAAGAGCATCTGCCGCTAGCAATTTAAAGCGGCGCAAAAGGGGGCGTAATCCCATTTTTACAGATGCGGGTCTTCACCCCACTTGATACCTTCCCAGCGCCCGAGAGAACTGTGAAATTTACATGCGCCTTGGAGCAGGCCTTAAACAGATGGTGTATATGCCAGAATTCAAGGAAAATGGGAGGGGAACTAGAGACCACGACGGCAGGGGAGATTAATAAAGTGCTTTAATTTGCTTCCATGTCATCTCCCGTTTTTAAATAACAACATTCAATTTTTTTTACATTTTGTCAATATTAAACTTTTTAAAATCCAGAACAACAGATTTCAATTTTTTGTTCATAATTTCAGTTTTAAATTGGATATCATTGATAACCTAGAGGTTAGAATATGTCTGCACTCATGATTTAAAAGGAGTTCATTGTCCCAGCCTCAACTTCTATAATAAAGTTCAGGTATATCGTCCAGGGGGGCTCTTTGGATTGCATAAAGTCAAGCTGTGAGAGGGCGTCATTTAACAAACGTGCCCCGAAGGAAAGATTAGAGGACATCCCTGGACGTGAGAGACATCTGCCAAGGTCGGAATTTCCTGTCAAACGCCAGCACCAGGCTGGACACAGGCCTAATCTCGTCCCCATTGAGAGCCTGCATACCTTATTATAAGGTTACTCGCTCGCTAAGTTCCTTGAACAGGGACCTCAAACGACATTTTGCACTAGTGTCAAATCTGACTCTGTAGACGACACTATCAGCTATATTAAAATACTTTTATCCTTTGTTATAGGATTCAGACGCATATTATATATACTATAACTTTGCAGTCAAAAGTTAAGTTTGGCATTTGGGAAGTTATTGCGGATAAGACACCGATAACACAGAGGGGAAAATCCATTATCACAAAGTCGAAAGACCATCTCGTGGACTCATTGAGTACAGTATACCTGTGGGCATACGAAAGTGAGATATCAAAATGTATGGTTTGTGGAATACCCATATGGTGCAAGTATCTAAAAATATATTCGGATTATATCCGAAATCGGGAGACATCTGCGCTCAGAATAGAAAAAGGAGAGAAGCAGGGAGTAGGGAGAAGATTCACATTACAGTCAGTTTCTGCAGACTCAGCGGGTTCTGGGGAATTTGCCAGGTGCAAGATGCTTTGCCCCCTGGGTGACTGAGTTTAAAAGTGCATTGTAGGCTCAGTTTAATTAGAACAATGCCTGCAGGGGCTAGTGAGGGGCTAATAACAAGTCCGTTTAGAGGAACGCAATAAAAACAAAACTGCATCAACCATTAAAACTAAAGAGCATTTTGAAAAAAGAGCATTCATCGACAGACATATAAAGCATCGGCGTTAAAATCCTCCACCACACTCAAATGCGTTTCAATTTGTGCATTATGTTGTGTAAAGACGTAATGGTCCGTGCTTCACGACTGCCCGGGAGAAAGGGGTACCCGACCGGGCAGTGATGTTTAATGACCATCAGCGGTCGAGAGGTGCGCTGGGAAGGCCCGTGCCGCGGGATGCACCTGACACTTTTCTTCTGTGGCGATTCGATTCGCCAAAGGACCGCCTGTAATTCGCACGACAAACACGGCTGACGTTACCAGCTCATTTCTCTACCCATCAGGCACCTGGGCCGGGCTATAGCACCTGTAAAAAAAAAACCCACAGGACACAGGGGGTGAGCCACTGAGGTCTGTGTTGTGGCCACTGGCCCTGCTGTTGTGTCTGTGCTTAGCAATGTGGACCTCACGGCGCAGGTGCGTTATCTGATTCAGCAGGATCATAGGTCTAGGACTGTATTCATTAAGTGTGAGGGACTCTACCAGCCATCCAAGGACCCAACAGCTCAGTTATTAATGCTTTGACCGTCGTTTGTCTCAGGCTGGGACCAAATTCAAACTTTGGTTACAAGCTAATCACACTTATGTCTTATGAGTCACTATTGCTATTGATTATTTGACCATGATCATTTCAGTTTACTGTATGTACCTGCTGATATCTGCTCTTGGTAATAGTGCAGGGTAAATTAATGAAATGTATAAATGCTAGTAAAACCAATTAATGCTGCTCTGACAGACTGAATGTTGAACATTCAAAGCAGGTTCAGAATGACGTGTTGTACACGTGTTTAACGCGGTTCACCTGACCACATTCGTTTCCTGCCGACCTCGACCATAGAATATTGTGCGTTTACCTCCCTTAACCGTGGTTAAAAGATCAAAAGCCTGAAACAATAACCTTGAAGGCACTCATTTTGAAGAACTTCCACTGGTATTTAACCATACATTGGATCCTAACTCTGAGTTTAAGAGTCCCACTCACAATTAGGTGCTTGGGGTGTGTCTGAGATATTGCAATCATGTACTGTGTCTGTTCCCCTGCAGTTATGGAACTTTGTATAATATATATAAATTTGGTCCTGATGCTATCTTTGCATCTATTAGGGACTGATTTTATCTTAGGTCGTGGCGTCTCTCTGAGTTACAGGCACCGTAGCTGTGTTTTTCGATTTACGACGAATTGGAATTACGTTTGAATGCTAGACAAGTAGACATGCCACGTCAAAACTGCAGCAAACTTTCCCTGGACTGTGAACATAAGGATTTAAATGATGTCTTGGTCGGTCTCTATCCTGTCACGACTTCCACACCTGTCCTTTTCCTCTGCTTTATTATGGCAATGTGCAATGTGTGACAACCTCATTGTTTGTTGTGATATGTTCCATTTTTCATAAACCGACTGACTGACGCAGCTATCCTTGAAATTCCATGGCACATTGTGAGAAAACTGTGGAAAAATGCAATCTACCCTCCACCTGCAGGTTTTGTGTGCTTCAGTCCTACAGGGCGTCATTGTGTCATTAAAGCTCTCGGTTATGGAATAGAAGGGTTCTTCTCCACCGAGTATCTCTGTAGATACTGTGAAAACTATATTGGTTAATATATATATATATATATGCTCTTGGTCTCTATATAAGGTTGTCCTGGCTGTTTTCAGGATTTAAATTATCTTACCGTTAATACCAGCATGCTGATTCTGTTAATTCATATGAACAAGAAGACTTCATCTGCTTGGGGAAATGGTTTAAAACAAAGCCAAGCTTAAGATCATAACCGGGGGAATCATCTTGGTTCTGGGAGGATTCTTAATATCAATCTTGTGTTTTAATCTGGAAAGGACAACTGGGTCTGGGTTGAGGATATCTGAGACATCGCTCCGTGCCACTGCATGAGAGTCTTTTCTTGCTCTCCAGGGTAGGATCTTCCCAAAGATGGCGAGGCGATGTCATCCCTCACAGATGGCAGCTGACAGGGTAAGCGGTGGGGACTGAGAGTGTAAATCAACTTTTAAACCTGCGTTATGAATCACAGCGCTTAGCCATTGGAGTGGTGTGTGCCAAATACAGGCAGAAAGCTGACAGTCACACACACACACACACACACACACACACACACGCACACACGCACACACACACACACACACACACACACACACCCACACACACACACACAAA
>JAOYSI010007881.1:0-11847 GCA_025775065.1 Hiodon alosoides | reverse complement strand
TATACTTTGAATGTGTGGAGACAAAGCTAGTGTTGGTTCATATCATCGTGCCTGTTCAGAGGTCATCCACTGTGCTTCTCCCCAGCCACCAGCATGGTGGTGGTTAGAGCGCTGGGATGAGGCTTCGACTCCCTCTCAGTTCCTCCAGAAAAAACTTTGTTTTGTTGTGAATGAATAAAATAGGTCACAGAATGTGTAAGGTCTTGCAAGTCGTCCTGGATGAGGATGATTTGCCAAGCAAATGAATACCATGTGTTCTCTGGTTCCACAGCCCCCAGAGGAGGGTTCTTCTGCTGAACTCCAGCCAGATCTGCAGCATCTGCACTCTGCTCTTGCTCATCTTTTCTCAGACGGTGCAGCCGGTTCACTTCGAAACCTCACCGGGGCAGTGCCAAGGGGGGTGTGCGGTGCTTCTTACCGGCCCTCATGACCTATTTCCACCTACGATGCTCTTGTACCTCACCTTAAATTATTCAACCCACACAACTCTTCGTAGCTCAAGGAAAACCCAACAGCACTCTGACTTTCAGTTGTTTCTCAGGTGAAAGCCATGTGGTACACATGACACTCTGCTGGCCTGTTTTTCCCTTCCTTTAAGGGACAGGTAGAGCACCGGTCGTTTATGAGCTAATATGAGTCATCGACTGTTTCTCTCGGCACGCGCAGCTCTGCTCAAGCTGAAAGCTATCTAGTGTCCCTCCAGCGGCTATTGGAGAAATCAACACATAAAAGCCCATATCTGGATGCCATTGAGCCCAACGCAGATGTAAGGATGTGGGAATAATAGACCGGCCAGCGAAGGCGGCTCTTGTGCAGCTCGTGTGTCGTCGCGCATTAATTAAATAAAGAATGGAAATCGTTTTTCTCTCAAACAGCGGGGTAATTAATCCGAGAATTGCCTGCGCTTTGTCTGCTGTCTGCGTTTTCGTTCCTCCAGTCTCTGCCAATCTGGACCGCAAATGTCAATTGTCACCGCTGACGCCGGCCAAGCAGAAGTGTGACAAAGTCGGGGTT
Organism: Hiodon alosoides; assembly: GCA_025775065.1. Lineage (NCBI taxonomy): Eukaryota > Metazoa > Chordata > Actinopteri > Hiodontiformes > Hiodontidae > Hiodon > Hiodon alosoides. The sequence continues at coordinate 10,833 of JAOYSI010007881.1, read as the reverse complement.
AAATATTCCTCTGGTGGGGTGACCCATGGGAATATGAATACAGATTTCTGATTCAGTCGGGAGATCACAGCGGCGTTCCTGACGGGCTCCTGGAGAGTGAATGGGGGGGGCACACTTTGAAGACATTCGATTAAATGATTAGCCGAGCTTCCAGCCCTGCCCTCTGTCTCAGCAAAAGCTTTGCCTGTGCCTGTCTGGGCCTCCTTCTGAACCCACAGTCCTTGATCTTGTCATGAAGATCATGAAAAAGAGAAGACGAGGGATAGTGCCATCTCACTAATTTAGAGGACCAAATCTTCTGATCTGCAAGCATCTGCTAGGACACAAAAATCTTTCTTTAGATAAAAAAAAACAATGTTGCAAATTGGAGGGTACATGGTTTATGGAAACAGTTCGACACATGGGTGGTCGGCCCGCCACGGGGCAATGACAGAGTAGAGGCTTTCAGGAGGTGGCGATGAAATTTACCCGGTTCATTCGCTAAATGGATGCTCTGGTTAAGGGTGTCATTGCTGTAGTCCCCCCCAACAATATTTGGTAAACCAAGGGCACAACGCAGCAGCAGCAGTTTAAATGTCAAGCATAGAAGCCACTGTGCTGCCAGGAAAGGGGGAAGATCCAGGCCAGGTATCCTTAAGATGCCAGCTGCTGTCCGACAGTCCCAGGATGAAGGTATTATTTCACTTCAATCACTGGTTCACTTGAAAGACTAATCCAATCGGCATGCACAATGTTCAGCTACCTGCAACGCATCATCCCAAATGGAATCTCTTTCAGCTGGTGAGTGACTCCTATACCATTAAGGTGAACTGTGAACTGACTTCTGGCCCATTGATGTAAACTGACACCTATGCCATTGAGGTGAACCAACTTGTTCCAATTCTCTAAACCCTTAACCATAAATCCAACATCAAACGTACTAATTTGAATATGAATTAATGTAAATTGTCTGGAAAGTATATTTTTATGATCTCACTGCTATTCTCAGTCATCTATTTGCTGCATAGACACCAGACTCAATATGCAATTCAATAAACTCAATAAACAATATAAACTCATCCGAACAAATAGAGCTGGACAGAACTGATTGAAAATAAAAGCATCTTGCTCTGAAAGCTTAAATAATTATTTCTTTCTGATTCATTACCAGTAGGCTAACATTCATGAGTATGTGGAACGCAACATCTATTGTTTTGTATTCCAGGGGAAGAATTGCCGCTGTACCCTTGGACTGCGTGGCATTTTTTGGGGTCAAAACTGTCTCGACAGGTGATTTACCCACATTAGAGGAAGCTAAGTGAGGAGGTTAATTAGGTTAAAAAAAAGTCCACTAAACAATGACATAAAACTAAATGAAAAGCTAACCCCTGTGTGGCATGCCCCCACATTAAAATCCGCTCCCTGTGACTTCTGCAGTGAGGGTGAGAGCTCTCTCCAGGTAACATCCACCTTGATTGCAAGCTTATTTTCATCCCTCCAATCCCGCTTGGACCTCCTTCTACCTCCTCTCGGAGGCCACTTCCTCCCAGAACATGAACACAGATCCACCACGCTTTCTTTAACCCTTGCACTGGTAATTTCACTTGAGCTGTAACTTTTTCACTGTTTACCATTGGAACCGTTTCTCTGGAGCATGTTTAGACTAGAGCTGCTTCAGAAAACCCCATGTCTGACATACAAAAATGACCCACACCCGCAGCCCCCCCTGCAGTGCCCTGACATGAGTGTCCTGGGATCATTGCTGAGTATCCAGCATGCTGGCGGCATAGATGTGTAGTGGTAGCGCTGAATGAATAAATAGTGCTGGAAGAGTGGAAGAGTTTTTGTCAAGAAGTGCGTGCATGTGTATTTGTGTGTGCAGGCGTGTGTTTGTGCATGTGTGTGTGCATGAATGTGTTTGTGTGTGTGTGTGTGTGTGTGTGTGTGTGAGAGAGAATTTCATGTTCTTCTTTGTGCTCGTGCAAATTTTCTACAGGATGTGGGTCAGACCTTGGCCTGTCATAAATAATGTTCCTGTTCTGAACCATTTGTAAAGCCAGATGAATCTGAAGCTTTTTCCAGGATTGCTCCAGTTATAAACAGTACTGTTGAGTTAGAGAATATGCATTCTGTTAGCATTAATGGTGTTCACGTCGATTCTCTCAATTAGCTTCTATAGACATCACAACTCATTCAATCAGGTTTGAAGTTCAGGCCAGAGAGTAAAAATGCACCCAGACAGTTCCACCCCTCTGGAACATTAAACTCTGTTTCCACTCGGGAAAAAACAGCTCCGTAAATCAGTCCACTCAGAAGATGGAAAGGAATAGAACCAGATGGGGCTGGTGAGGGGGGTGGGCTTCATTGTCAGAGAGAGAGAGATAACACAGAGAGACACAGCGTCACTGTGAGAATTTCCAGAATCCAGCTGTGGCCCAGTCCACAGGACGATGTGTGGTTCGCCCACGCAGCGTCATAGAGGATTTTTTATTCAAATCTGCACTCTCGTACCCCAACGATACGCAAGCCAGATATTGAGTGTGTGTGCATGTGCTTGTGCGTTTGCATTGTACGTGTGTGTGTGTGTGTGTGTTTGTGTGTGTGTGCATCTGCGGCTGTCAGTCCGTCAATAGACCTATGTGATTGTTATTCTTTTAGTTCTGTTTAAAGGAAAAGCAACGTCCTTTACCCATCTGAGATATGATGCTCTTCCCTGAATTTGTCAGGGCAATTACTATAGGCTTTTATCATACACTGACAAGCATACGGAGGAACACGTCTGCGTTGTTTCTTTCCCGAGGGCGCCTTTAAAATGCATTAGCGTTAACGCTAACCACTGGGGGCGATGGACACAGTTCACTAAGGGGTGACAAGTGCACTTAGCTGCACAATTGAGCCACTGATCCATTGATAACTTGAACGCAGTAACAGGGCTGACTGACAGCTTAAAAGAGGTTAGACGTCCAATCCCAAAACACCTTGGCATCAGAATGGCGGACATGATGGCAGATGGTTTTAAGACTTTACTGTTTATGATAATCCAAGTGGAAATTATGTTTTTGTTAACTGTCATTAATATGTTTTTTTGCCTGCTTTGGTTAATCCCACTGCTCAAGGGAAGCCAGACAAAGAGCCTTTGCCTTTGGTCAGCAGAGAGGATCGAGACCTTTAACCCCAGAGACAAGAACTTCTCCCTGTTTGTGTCCTAGCATGTCTCCCTGAAACCCTCAAACAGCCAGGAACTTCCAGAGAAAATGGTGAGCTTTAGTTCTGCTGAGAGGGGATTTCTGTCTGACGGGCCCCAGCAATCGATTCTCTCCTGACCAGGCTGGTTCAGCACCTGGGGACAGATCGCCCACCGCCACAAAATGGAGAGAGAGACGATGAGGGAGAAAATAGGTTTTGAAAAGACTCAACAGTGTATAATGTCTCATTGATTTTTAGTCCTACTTCTTTCTTTAAAACAACTTGGACCTCAAGGGGCGCGTCACACTGAGAGAGACCTCTCTCTGCTGATGCACTGTATTGGTGTGTGTGCGTGTATGTGAGTTTGTAAGTATTTGTAAGTATACATGTACACGACTGTTGGAAAACATCGGAAAATTAAACGATGGCTTATAGAAATACACTTAGAGGGAGGTATTACTACACAGCGTGTGGCGAAACAGAGTACCAGACGAACCAGTTTTACATGGAGTTACATGAAGATTCAAACTTAATTTTTTTTGCTCAATTTTAGTCGGTACCCCTAACATTCAGAGTTTAAGGACATGGACTGTAGTCGGAAAAATGCTTGAGTTGAGCTGGAAATATTTGCCATGGGAACTCAGTTCTGGTTTGTACGCATTACCAAAATCCTGGATCTAATTATGCTGATACAACTAGAATGCCATGTAAAAGAAAAAAATCTGAGTCGTAATTAAGGTGCCTTACTCAGCTGCAAATTAAAACTAGCTGCACACAACCTGTGGAGAAAATGGTTGTTTTCAGTAGCGGCATGTGTCAACAGCGGGCGAAATGGAAACTGTGGGATTTTGAAAGCGTACGATATCTTTTCCATTAAGCCGCAGAGCCTGTGCTTGGTTCCTTTCTCTCAGCTATTCCACCTGTCCCCGGCAGTTACACCTCGCACCTCGCAGGTTGGTTCTGCCTCTGCCATGCGGCCAGGCATAGAAACAGGGGAGTGTGGGATTAGTGCCTCACAAGACTGCCGCTCTGTTGCCGGGGGAGATGAGGGGATGGGAGAGAGGTTTGAGGGTTTTTGCGTGGGGATGGGGCATGGGCCTCAAACTAAAAGCGTTTCCCATGCGGGTTGGGATTATGTAGGGTAATTAAGCAACTAAACATAATTTATAGATAAACTAAGTAAATAAATAATGTAATGTATGCAGCTCCTTAAAATCCTTTTTTAAAGTAACTTCTGTATGTAGCAGTTGGCTGCTGTGATGTCGTCCTGACCCCAGCCTCCCTTGTGTGAATAAGTACACCTTCAGGCATGCATGACTTTGAGTCGGATTTGTCTTAACTTCCTGCTAATAGATGTGATGTCAATGCATTCCAAACAGGCTTTGTGCACCATACCTGGGAAAGCAACAGGTTTGAGCATCAATCGCCGGGGTTGGAGAACGCATAGTAGGTCGTGGGGTCTGCTTTAGCGTCTCAGTGAGGACGGAATTAAACGAGGCGGCTCCCAGCACCCCTGGAGAATGACATTCTCTGTCACGACTGTTTGAGTTTGTGATTCACTCCTCACTGACGGGGAGCCTAAACTCTGAAGCAGAAGCATTTCCACACTTGTCTGGTCTTGTTTATACACACTCCAGCCAGCGTGGAGGGAAAAAAGGGAGGGCACCAGAGTGGCCAAGTGATAATTGCCATGTGATAAATTCGAGTGTGAACATGGCTCGCTGTTCTTAAGAAGGATGAGAATGAACCTAGGAGGACAGGAAGCATGTGTGCCCTTCCCATTCACAACCCTGTCCCGGGTCAGATTCATTTTCTTATATGTAGCAAAAAGAACAATATTGGTATCTGCATGTTTTTTTTCATCTTTGGTAAACCGATAGCACTCAACTCTCTTACATTCCATCCCATAACATTTGTCACCCAAAATTCCTTCCCATAACATTCTGACACAACCGTTCCTTACCATAACATTCTACATGCTTTAAAAAGCTCCATAACATACAACAGTAGTTGACTATGGAGAGTAAGGCTGCTGAGACTGCTAGTCATGGTTAGCTGCAAGCTGCTACTTCTCACAGTGCATCAAGGTCAAGTCTTGTATGCTTACAATTCGAGTTGCAACAAGCTGGCTTCCACCTCTCATCCAGGATAGAACAGTATCAAGGTCCAAACAAGCTACACTAATTCCAGGTGTGTTCTACTGATATTTGGAAGATGAATGAATGGCCACGCTGCCTCAAGGTGATCAAAATATCTTGGCTAGCGATTGCGTTTCATTTGGCCGGCTAAACTCCTTTACTGTCAGACCTAATCCCCCCCGGGGGAAAAGCCGTGTGTGCATCTTGCCAAAGTTTCTGGTTAGGAAGATATCCTAAGTGTTTAGATGAGAAGAAACTGAGCAGCAACACTTTCAGAGCATCTCGACAAGGAAGCAGAGAGCGACTTCAGAGCCTGCCGCTGACCCCTGCACGCGGGGTTGCATCAGGGCTGTTCTATGGCATGGAGACTCTTTGTTTGTAATGTTCTTCCCAGTCATCAGCGAGTGCTCTCCGCATTGTAACCGCAAATGCTTTAGGAGCTGTTCAGTAAAAAGGACAGCATTCCAGACAGTTCAAATGGGCAGACTATGCATTGTAATAAAAGAAAAGAGGGGCTTTGATGGGTTTTAGCTTGTTATTTATTTAATATTTTTATGCAGTTCTGATTGAAAGAAAAGGGGATTCTTTTGCTTATCTACTGATGAAAACTGACTGTTTTTTGGAGGCAAAACTACATAAAGGAGTGGAAAAACATCTTGCGTGCCAAAATTCTCCAATCTACTCTTTTCCCATTAACAATATATTCCAATAACTTTAGAGCTGTAAAAAAAAATTGATTGATGTTATAAAAGCGAACCTTTTAGAGGAATAACTTCATGAGCAAATTTATGATGAAACTAGCATTTACGATGTTTTACTTCTGTGTCAATTTCTGGTTTATTGACCACAGTTTAAGTCATATTTGCCAGTCCCTGTTGTTAACAGCACTGGTCCAATGAGGAGAAACCTTCCTTCCCTGTGCTATTTCTCTTTAGGCCTACACAGGTAAAGAGAGCTGGTTAACTGTTTTATACATCAGCTGAACTCTTGTCATTGTGACCTTCCGTCTTCCTGTTATTGAGGTACCTTGTGTCTGTGTGTGTTTGTGCGTGTGTGTATGTGCATGTGGGCTTAGCCAGGGAAATAATTTCAGTGCTAACCAAGTCCTCCATTCTCACAGCGTGCTGCGCCTTGCTTGAGAGGAAGAGAGAACACGATTAGGTAGTAGGAACGGCTTTAAATAAATAAAAATTAAATGTTTCAATAGCTGTTTTACATTCAGTTTTTTCAGGATTTAGGTCAGTTTCGAGATGCATGTTTGGATGATAGGAAAAGGAGATACAAACATAAAAAACCCTCAGAGCCTTTACTCCCAGAGGCCAAGATAAGGCCCTTCAATCTGCTCTATGTGTAACTCTATGTGCTTTGTCCCATGTGTTATGTTGTTAAGATGTCATGGCATTTACCTAAACTTTTTAAACTCTGCTTGTTATTCAAATTCAAGGCATTCTAATAAACTTGCACATGTTCCTGAAGATCCAGCAAAAAAGATCCCTTGATAACCAACCATTTACATGCTGATGGTTTCATTGGCTGCGAGACCCCTTGCCGCAGTCTTGACTTTCACCGCTATCCTCATGCAGTCTCAGACTATCCTGATTCCCCTATTATCTACCTCAACCCTCAGTACGGAGCCTCTTTGTTCAAATGGTTCACTTGAAAGGGACACTAAACTGAACAAAACCAGTCATTAAGCCATTCCGAGGTTGCGTTCTCTGCCACGTACTCTTGCCTTGGCAAACTCTGCTTCCCCCCCCCCCCGCTCAGCAGGATTGAAACGTTCCAGAGAGTATGTCGGCCGGCCAGAACCTGCCTCCCTGTCTGCTACTGAGAAGAGGAGCTGCTGCCAAATTTCACGTGGCCTCCCACTTTTTCCACCTCTTTGGGGAGAGGGGCAGTAAAGCAGTATGGTGAGCTGTAAAACCTACTTTTGGCCTCATGTTTTCACTGAGCCAGCCCAAGCTTTCTGAGATGAATGCCGTTGATGTAAACTGTAAACAGTAAACTGAGTGATTTTCTATGCTGGTTTGTACCCATGCGTGTATGCCAGTTCAGATTTATTGACTTGCTGAGTTAAATCCTAACTACTCAACCCTGAAATGAAAATCCATTGGGTCTTCTTGATGTTGCTCAGAGTCAAACCATGCCGGGATCCCATTTAAGGCACGGTGGGAGAGATCAACATCTACACATTTCTCCCCTTTCATCCTCCCTCAGTGCCTGCTGAATCGTCATCCTCTTGGGAGTGCATATCATATCATATCATAACAGAAATGAAAGGGTCCGCTCCAACCCAACTCACATGTTTGACTACAGCAACATTGCAGTGATGTTGCAGCAATATAGCAACGTGGTTGCAACATCGCAGAAACATTACAAGGATATTGTGCTTTTGCTGGAACTGCTTTGAAAAGCAGAGTGAGTGCACCTCAGTTAATGGGAACACAGTTTCGCTCTTATTTACCAAACCTAAATGGGCCGTAACCATTAGCTTTAGGCATTTGGTAAGTCTAACTCTCACCTGTCCTACAACACCCCCCACAGGCCATCTCTACAGTCAGGCCTTTACGGGAAGGTCCCCAATGGCCTGCTTTGCCCCAGTTGTCTAGCTCCGACATTTTAACTCGCTAATCCGTCGGGCAATAATTAATGTAATGAACCTCTGTCTTGAGACATACAAAAACTCTGAGCGACGCGCCGGTGTGTCAGAAGGAGAGAAGAGTCTTGTTCTTGGAGAGTGGCTACGCTACAGATTAACAAGTGCAAATCTCCAAGCACCCCGAACACACGGTCGTTCCGGACTAATTAAGCCCTGTCGTTCCCTCCAATTAAACTACTAAAAATACAGAGGGCTCCGCCGCGCTCGGATACCGCTGCTGCCAATTCCTGTCATATTGACAGAACAGGGACCAAAGGGCTACGTTTCTGCTTGGTGGGGTGGTTCATAGACAGGTGAGTTAGGGGTCTCATGTTGGCACGGGTTGCTAAAAAGAGTCTGGTCTCATTCACTCCTCTGCCCTTCAGGTCGCGCTCAGCCCTCCATGACTGCACAACGGATCATAAAGGCTCTGATCGCTAAATCCCCGTCACAGTCTGGAAGCCCTTCAGAGTTAGCATTGGATTTAAGCAATTTTTTTATTCCCAACAAAAGACAATTGAAGACATTTTTTCCCCCCCAACTGTTCCCTTGGCACAGTTTAGAGCACCTTCTTACTACTGCTATGATCCTGCACCTACTGCCTGACCAAACCAAAGCAAAATACACCAGGCGCCTCATCCTAGGCTTGCTCAGCAAACGTCTGTTTATACACTGGAAGACAGAGCCGTAGAGGAGAGGGTGGAAAATATGGGGATTGTGGTTCAGCTTGATTCTCCTTCTCTACAAGACTGAAAAAGTACACTTTTCCATACAGTACTAGATTCCAGACAGCTGTAAAATATGTTCGGTCAAAGAGGGGCTGCAACAACTTCTTTATCTACGCAAGGTTTCCTTCGCAAGCTACTCATTTTTACAGACATTTATTTCTGATGTGCCTTGCGTCCTTTTGAGGCTCTCTAAACAATGCAATACAAATGCTCTGGGGGGTGTTACATTATCAATCGTTGAAGAATACCCCCCTTCCATCTCTTCTAGCCCCTCACAGGCCTTCATAAACACAAAGTGTTTACACAAAAGGGTCCAGCTTCCCCAAAAAGCCAAGGTAGAAATCGTTATCGTTATTCCTGATCATTTAAGGTAACTAAAGCACAAAAAAGGCCAATAATATCCAATTTTGTAATAATATAGACCATTCAATTCAGAACACTGATCATCTTAAAATTGCGTTATATTAGGATTACTGCGGTGATTAAGTAGGGGAGACTGAAGATGGTAGTAACAGTTTATGTTTGAGCATCAGTAACTCAGTGGTTGTTCGTGCTAGATCTCTCAAACTTTAATACACGGTACCCATATTTGTCTACTACAAATAAAACTCACTTGGACGTCTACTACACAATCACAGATTATGTGAGTTAATGTCAAATACAAAGAGTGCTGTTGTTACAACCTACCCCACTACTGGGGTGAGTTGTAACACTAGCTGGGGATAGATGTAACAATTAGAGGTAATTTGCTGAAATAAGATCCACACTGTCCAATCTATGCAATAACATATAAAATATTGAAGAATAAAGAATAAACAGTTTTGAATAAAGAGAACAATTTAAACTGACAAAAAAAAACATTTCTGTGTGTGTTTGTGTGAGTGTGAGTGTGAGTGTGCGTGTGTTTGTGCGTGTACTGTATTCCTGAATGTGCATGTGTTCCATAAGGGTTCAATCACTGTCACAGTTATGGCAAATGTAGATGGCTGCCCCTGGGGTGCAGGCTTTGCGGGCCCAGAACTGACATCGAACACACTTGACCCAAACTTCCTTTGACCTTGGGTTTGTAACGTGTTCCATGCACACAATGCAGAAATTCTCATCATCAGAGATGTCAGAATCCTCTTGGTCATTGGGCTTGGGCCTTTTGCTTGTTTGCTTTGTTTTCTTCTGTTGCCCCTTTCCAGGCTCCAGGTTTATTCTCTTTTTTACACCTTTTATAGCGCTCCTCTTCTTTTCTTCCTCCTCAAGTGCCTGTTTCACATGTGTATCTGTCAGGATTTCTGATTGGCTCTTCTTCCTCTTCACGTGCCTGTTTCACAGGTGTATCTGTCAGGATTTCTGATTGGCTCTTCTTCCTCTTCATGTGCCTGTTTCACATGTGTATCTGTCATCACAGAGACATGCCACTTCTCCTGTGAGCTCAAAAAAGAAACGGGAGTGTACGATATTGATGACATCCCCGTATTGATGATATGATCATGTTTATTTTCCGTGATACTGTGTATAATTAACTTATTATAACACCTTATGGACCCTATTAAAATACACATCTCCCAGTGGGGGTTATGTATCAACTAGTTGTCCTGTTGCTTCATTTTGTATGACACTAAAAAACAATGGCAGACAATGGCAGACAGTGTCTGATTTCTTCTACTTCTACTATTTAATTGTAAAGCGCGATTCCCAAAGTTTATGATTTGGTCCCAGTCTATGCCTTTCAGTTTGTGATCAGTTCAAAGATAGTTAATTTTGATTTAACATTTGATAGTCCGTCCGTGTGTATTAGCCTTTAATTAAAAACATGTTTTAAAACATTTTAAAACGGACTAACTTCTTACTTCTGATTATGAATTGAATAGAATATGAATAAAATATCGTAAGAAATTTACATAAATAAATATTTAACATAAAAATATGTCCTACAGCTAACCTGCAATCTAAACAAATAAATCAAACGAAACAAGATTCGTAGAAGACTGAGGGGAGAAAGATGTGCCTGGAGCGCATTTTCCATTGCCGGACAAGGTGATGTCACTTCAAGATTCGTAAAATCTCCCATTGAACGAAGAGAGAGGGGGGAAACAACAGGAGAGAGAGAGAGAGAGAGAGAGAGAGAGAGAGAGAGAGAGAGAGAGAGAGAGAGAGAGAGAGAGAGAGAGAG
>JAOYSI010007880.1:0-11848 GCA_025775065.1 Hiodon alosoides | reverse complement strand
ATATGTAGGGTGCCAATAATTCTACAGGAAACTGTAAATGGTAATTCATCTTGTTACATATGACGGTTCTCCCCATAGGGCAATTATATGATACATTTCAAGCAACGTTACTTTCCAAATGCAAATACGAATACCAGAAATATGATTGTTCCCCTGCGTTCTTCTTCAAATAGGTGCTTTTAATTTCCTCACAACCATAGAGTTGTTTCCTCATACTCACAATACTCCTTCTCATAAAGGGTAATGCTTTTTGAATGCATTTGATTTGATGAAAAAAGTGATTGAAATTTGCATTACATTTTTGCAGCATCGTATGTGAAATATGCCTCCGGCAATATTTAATCTGTGTGGTACTGGCGAATCACTCTCCCGTCTGAGTTTTGAAACATGTGAAGGGCAACTTGCAGATGTGACTCTTTGCTTCCACCCTTGCAGCCTTCTTGGCTCTGGAGCAGATTTTCACAGAGGACCATTTTGCCATTAGACCTCTTCCCCTCTCCCTCTCTTGTTATTGAATTAAGCATTGTTAGCTGTAAACACACTTGAGACCCCCTTTATCTCATCCTGTCCTGGCACAAAAACATGTCAGACTGCGAGTAGCAGCGAGGAGAGAGATCTCTTGTGCGGAGCACCCCCATTGTTAATGCTGCAGTAATTTGTTCCCCAGATTCTTCTTTGGGCACAAAATCTCATGAAAACTGTCCCTTAATGTGGCATCTTGAGTGACCAGCCACTTCAAGCTGTGCTTCCCTTCACCCCCCTGCTCCTGTTTGTTTGGGGTTTTTTTTCGCACATGTCACTGTTTTAGTCATGATATGCATTGCAGCAGCGAACATTATGGCCTTAAATGAAATAAAAGAGTCAGAGAGTTAAAGGGCTTTATATTTATAATTCATGCAATTATAATGTTCTCAATCCTGGTCCTGGATTCGGATTTATAATCTCTTTAAATAAATCAGCCTCGAAGCTTTGAGAAAAGCTTAGAGTAGTTCAGTTACGATAATTATTAATTGATTGAAGTGCTTAAGCGTTCTGCTGGAACAAAATCCGGCAATGTGCAAATTAAAAAGCAAACCTAGTGATCATCTTAGGTATTGACAAACTTAACTTTATATTACTCACATATATATTCTCACATAACCCTGCCGTTTCCTTACAATGTTAGAGATTCAAATAACGAATTTCAAACCCAGTCTCAAACAAGGCCTCCGGCAAAGGTGTGGGGAGCTAGCATTAGCCCCAGTACTTTTGAAAGAGGTGTAGCCAGGCCCCAAAACATTTGCCTGAATACATTTTGATACACGCAGCAACACTTTGTTTTTGGACAACCGACACTGCAGCCCACGTAGCTAATCCAACAACCCAAAACCTCCTTCATACACTGCCATGTTCAGGGTACGCAGGCCACTGATTTATTTACTTGTGGATTTACTCCTCTTGCTAGCCAGTTATGTCCACGCTACAGACAAAGTTGTCTGCGGCTCCTGCTTCACAGTTTTCCTGTGTGTTCCTCCTTTCTGGTGGGTGGTGACTGACTGGAATTGATTAGTTTATTGATGGATTTAGAGGTGAATGAGCATAGTTTAATTGAAAATATGACCCATCACTCCTCCCTGTCTTATAAATTCAAATCATTGGCTAACATCTAGTTAATACATTAATCAATGCACACCAGATATATCATAGACAGTGACACGTTCAGTGAGGGAGAGATCTGACCAAGATTATGGACAGCAAAGCAGTGCCAGGTTAGTGAGGGCAGCTGTCACATTAAACATTACCAGAGAAATATGAACACATCCATTCATCATTTGGGAAATACTGGTTGAATCCTGACTGAATTAATGACAAGTCAAACAAGCCACAACATTAAGGATGACTGTCTGAATACATGATTTTAGGGGGGGCTGCTTTGGAAAGGGAGAGATTAATAAATATTATGTTGTGGTTTTTTTAGGGAGAGTGGACAGGAAAGAGCCATTCATGTTGAGGCTGGCAGGGAGAGCAGATCTGAAGTTCACCAGTGCAAGGCTAGAGCAGTCAAGAGCAACGACATTCAAACTGTTTCCTAATTTGCAAAGATTACTGCCTATTGTGACAAAATGGGCAAAATGGCACTGAATGAAAATTAATACATTGTGTCCAAAAGTTGCATTCTTTACAAAGCTTTTTTTCCAATTGGAAAAATGGGTCAGAGAGATTCATAGGTCATGAGATCCCTACCTCTCACAGGGAAGCTACAATTAAATGGCTATACGACAGTTTCTGGCTACCAAAATTATGTCAGATACTATAGATTACACGAAGAAATTAATGAATTTGTGTCGGGGTATGTAAAGCGAGAAGATCTCTTTGAAAAGGCAGAGAGAGACCTGGTATTTTAAGATGATGAAAACCAAGTAAGCAGAACGAGAAAGCCTCATAAGATTGGTCCAACGAAGTGGGCTGTTCTTGTGAAATCAGTAAATGCTTTCACAAAAAAAACACCATAGGCCAGTGATGTCTTCTCACATATTAGATCCTCTGAAAAGAGTGAAGTTGGAACAAAGGCAAATGGCATGTGTGAGGTCATGTCAAAGTTCAGCTTTCTTTTTAGCCTTAGTGCGCACCAAAAAGGTTTTTGAGCCTGTTGAGACATTGAGAATTGTTCTGCAAGATCCAGAGTTATCCATGGCCAATGCCAAGGAAGCTGATTTGAGGACAATTGAGGTTCTGTGCGCTCTTCAGACAGAAGCACAGTTTGGCAGGATTGTCCGACAAGAAAAGAGGACCTTGATGTAAATGAGCAAAATCTCCCAAAGGATGTCTATCCATCAAGAATGCACTCATCCAGCATTTAACATTCCAATTTAGCACACCTAAGGAGTTTTATAAATAGAGCTATTTCAGGATGATTGATGTGCTGGTGTCACAAATTGAAGACAGGCTGGATCAGGCAACCTTCAAGCTGTATCAGCTGATTGAGAATCTACTTCTCGCCTCCATAAAGCCCAATGAAATGTCCACAGAGGACTTTAAGTATGTCACAAAATGCTATGGAAGAGATATCAACTCAACAAGACTGAAGAGTCAGCTAACAACATTGCCTGAGCTCATGACAGGCCAAGATAATTTAACAGTGATGCAAATAGATGAAATCAAAGGTCTGATTCGCCTCTTTCTTATCATCCCCGTCTCCTCTGTGTCAGTTGAAAGATCATTTTCAGGCTTACACCATTTGAAAAACTATCTCCACTCAACTAATAAAGCCCTGCTATCCTTCACACACACTAGGAGAGGTGTACTGGTTTTATATACGGGAAATAGCATTTCTTTACACTAAAAAACAGCAGGAGAAAGGATGTATTTGGAAAGTTTTAGATTAGGGGTTTAGATTTTTCCATAGCTAAAAACCCCAGTAATGTATTCAACCATTTAACTAACAAATTATTAAAACCTGGTAGTATTATGGTTGTATGACAAGAAATGTGTGTACAAAATGAATCTATATTGTTCCCTTTGCATTTGTCAATGTTGAAAACTTAAGTAAGGGTAAGGGGTTGGTGAAGATACACCACTTCTGAGCCTGTGGTGTCCCTAGCAGTCTTCCCTCCATTTTACTGTGATGTCGTTCAGACTTTGCGACGCCCCTGCAACGATCAAGCTTTAGGTGGAAAAAGTGCTGGCCGGAGTACCCCCCTCAGAATGCCTTCCAGGATGCCCTAGCTTCCCTGTGTGAGGTGTTCCCGAGAGTGGAGCGAGCAGGGCTAAAACCGCACTCTATAAGTGCCAACTGATGTGCCAGGAGGTTTCATTCCTCAGGCACCAAGTGGAATCAGAGGTGAACCGCAGTGAGGTACTAACCTGTCCCCATCAACCCCTGGCAGGTTCGAAGCTTCCTAGAGCTTGCATCAAACTACAGCAGGTTTGTGCAGGGGTTTGCCATCATTGCTGCTCCCCTACAACGCCCCCTGTGGAAGGACAAGCCCTTTAAGTGGACCCCAGCATGTCAGGAGGCGTTTGTCTTAAGAGAGAAAATTAGTGAAGTTTGTTGTTTTGGCTTAAGCCCAGCCCAAACGGGGATTAGTTACATTTGCCAGACTAAAATAAAAAAGGGAATGCATGAAATTCCATCTGGTCTCCCCCGAGTCTGTCTCACCTCTATAGTGCAGAATGCTACAATACACGGTTTGGCTAATCATCTGCTATTTTCCAGGAGTTCTCTTGTCTGCCTCTGCGGTCAGGGAAGAATTTTCCAGCCAATAGAGACTATTGGGAAAAGGCAAAAATGTGCTAACAAATGGCATTTGATTGATTGATAAAACACAAAAAAGGATGGGTTATGGTTTACCGTAACTTTTTTCTGTCGTTTCTGTAATTTTAAGTAGACATTCCATGGTTAAATGTGGTGCCATTCTAAATCAGCTTTCCGAGGGAAGTTTATGAATATAACCAAATAAACCAGCCAATCTCTCCTACGTTTGCTAATCTTAATTACAATTTCCAGGGGGAAACTAATGGTATACAGTTAAAGATTTAGAACTGCTCTGTGAAATTGATCAGACTTCGGTGTAAATTAGGCTGGTTGTTTTACACATTTATACACATCAATCTTCAATTTAATCAAATAACATTTTAAACATCTCAACATCAACATCTAAAACATCTATTTTGGATTGATTTATTTTATGTTATTTGGGCAAGGTTTCTCAGTTTATTGCATATTAACTATACTATGGTACTAGACATCGCTCTGGATATGTAGAATGTAGAATCTAAATGTAATGTTCATGTGATTAATTGTTTCAAGACTTTGGGAGATTCTACGTAAAGTATAGTAAAAAGTAAACAAAAACAAACGCAGCTAGATGAAGATGCTGAAGATCCGTGACGAGTGTTTTGTGATATTCTTCTCATAATGGCTTCTATTCATGCGATACAATTATGACAACATAATAATAATCATATATTATAATTTTGTATGTATGGAACCTTTAAAAAGGTGGAACCTTCCACTAAAAAATCTGTCAATGCTTTGGAGTTTTCCTGGCTGTTGTCCCGGTTGAGAGGGGTGGGTGGTGGTGAGGTCTTGCAAATCCCTTTTCCTTGCCTTCGCACTGGCAGCCAAGTGGGCCTCCTCAAACTTCACGGCTGCAGCTGGTGGCATTCCAGCTACCGTGAGGTAGCTGTCAGGAAAAAGCAGAACAGGAATACACAGCAGAAAACGAATTACAAACAGGCTGAAATACATGGAGATCACACTGGAAGATACACCAGCCTTAAACCCTGTAAATGGAAACCTGGGGAAGAAGACCTTCAGAGGAACCAGACTCCTCAACGGGAACCAATCCTCCTTTTGTCGGCCTATTTTTTTCTTGAAAGTGATGAAGATATTGTTCTAATTTCTGGACTCTGATCATGCCCGGGCTGGATACTTGGCCCATCACAATCTATTATTTGATCTCCATGAGTTCTGTGTACATTCATCTCAGGAGAAAGGGACAGGGAAGGCAAAACTAATGGTATGTTAAATACATTTCCAAGTGAAGCTTTAAATCCCACATACCCACGTGCACTATTAAGAACAAAACATTTTTATGACATATTTTTATAGCATCTACTGTATGTTTTAGATGCATATAGGACACATTTAGTCAGGGTGCAATCATTAATTTGGGTTAAAATTTATTTTGGGTTGTTTTCCTAAAATAAGCAACTTCAAGTGAGTAAGCCGGTCCTATCTTGGTCCCAAAAGAAAGGAGGTATAACCCTGAAAACAATGGGGTCATTTCCTCCTTCCTTACAGCAGGGAATCCTAGGCGTGGTATGAACCTTCTCTATACTCAGCATCTTCGGCCTGAGTCTGTGGAGAGAATTGCCAGTCAGCAGGGCTGGGGACAAGGGGTTAAGCACTGACAGTGACAGGGTTGTCTGTTGTTTGCCTTTGTTGCAAGGAGGGAAGGCAAACATCTGGTAGGGCTTTGTTCTGTTTGGAGAGGAAAAAACAACACACGACATAACAATTGACCCTAGTAAACCCCAGCAGGGAACAAACAAGGTTCTAAACCTTACAAGGCCATAGCTGGTTTGCACCGAAAATGGAAAGCTTTGTAAGTCATTCTGGATGCTGGCACCAGCTAATTCAATGAATTAATTAGTAAATTATTCTATAACTGCAAGGTATGTAAAGCTCTTCTGAAGTAAGGTTGACAAGCACCATCGCATCAGTTCAATGCAGCCCAGTGAGATAACCCAAAAGCGTTACATTCTTTTGGTCTTCTGGTCCAAACTGATTCGTCAGTCATAAAAAAAATATTTAAAAAAATACAAACTCTTCCTTTGTAATACAAACCACAAGAAATCCTTCCCCTGATAGACAAAGTGATTGCGCCCAGTGGTATGCAGATTGATGATTGCAATCACTAATATTTAGCTTGGCTTCACTGAGCTTGTGAAAACTCATGACTCATGAATCATAACCACAACTGTGGCAATGGTTGTGGTTATTATCATCCCTTCTTTATGACCTAAGTGCACATCCTTGCAGTTAGGAAGGACAATGGCTGCTGCAGAAGTGGCCTTCTAATTGATTTTATGAGCTACATTTGGGACATGGCTTGATATTTCATTTTTAAAAACAGTTCTAAGCTTGCATGTTCTCAGAAAGGAGTAGATTCACTGCAGGGCGTTGTTCCAAATGCATAATAAAATCAACTCCCATTACTAGATTGTTCTGGAGAAAATGTGCCGTTACGACCATCAATTGGCCATCGGTGCTATGACAAAACCCATGCCAGTGTAGCCTGAGCAGTTGTGCAGAGTTGGTTGGGCCATTTTCCACTCAAGCACGTGGGAATTGTAGCCCGGGCTGTGCAAACACAAAGCAGACAGGGGACTCACAGGCTTTCCTGTTTCTGCCTGCCCACCGTTTGATTCCTGTTCACACGGTTTCCTGGTCAGATATCAGTCCCAGCAGCAGGACTTCCTCCCCGACAGTCTGCGTTGACGGACTGACTCTCTCCCTTTCTCTCGCTGTTTTCCAAATATGCTCTGGCCGAAGCTGTGAAAGACGAACTACCACTACAGTAACAATAGGAAAGAAGATAGGTCAAGCATTATCACTCCCTGTTTATAATAATGCTCTAAGGGGAAAGCTGTTCTATTTATGTGATGATTATTTCAACTATGTTCCAGATGTTGACCATGCCAAAGAGTAATAAATTATGCACAAACGAGAGAAAATTAGTAAAGAAGAGCTATAGGCCAGTATCACTGGATAAGCTGCATTCTGTGTTATGGAAAGATTTTGATCGGGATGGCACGTAAAATAGAAAGAGCCTTATGTTAGTGGTATTAAACTGCAGAGATGCAATGCTAACATGCAGTTTTGCTTTCAAACAAACTGACTGAGTCATAACTTACACAGAACTAATTTTCATTAGTAACAGCAGTAATAAAATGAGTCAGATTTGTTATAAAGACTTCTGTGATAACAAAGCAACATTTCTGCTGTATAATTGATGTCAGTTGGGGAGCTGGATAACCACAGGCCATCCTGTCCTCCTGTGAGTACATCCATGGGGAGAGTGGTCATGCATGTAAGAGGGACAGAGCCATCATGTTCCATGACCAGCATTAGAGCAATCACTCCATGTTCCACCTTCACCCCTGGGGTCCAACTACAAGGTATATAGTCCTGAAGAGGAGTGTTATTCTTTCCCAATGTGTACTGGAAACATGGCGCTCAGAGCGGGGAAAATGAGGATTTCCACAATGTGAACAGTCAAACCTCAGATTGTGGCAGGTCATGAACATGGGATATTTTTCTTTGGAAATAGATGTTTTGGTTTGTTTTAGTTTCATTCATTTTTAACGCATCCGGATTATGAAGGGTTTTTTGAACAAATGTATGCTTTGTTGATATATTTTTCCAGAAACTGACTCAATTCATAGAAATAAATGTCACTATATGAGTTCACACATATACTGTCTTCCCAACTTCTTTACCAGCATCATTTCCAGTATGGGACAGGATAATAGTTTAACTGTGGTCAGTCAGTAAATCTGTAAATCTAAAGGTGAGGCACGTAAAGCTGCCCACGACGGAAAACAGGAGCCATTCTGGTCCCTCACCTACAAAGAGCTCGGTGATCATTTGCGCCGTAGCTGCATCACTCCGGCACCAGGTCGTCGCAGCCAGGGGTCAATGATATAGGCCGAGTGATGGAAATGGTTGTCTCTTGAACAGTAAGTTAGAAGGCTACCCTCCAATACCTCACGGCAGCTGGAATGCCGCCAGCCGCCCACCTTGGCTGCAGCCGTGAAGTTGGAGGAGGGCCAATTGGCTGCCAGTGTGGAGGCGAGGTTAAAGGGATTGGCAAGACCTCGCCACCACCCACCCCTCTCACTCCTGGTATAATGGCCAGGAATGGGCCCGGTATAAAGGGCGATATCTGGCAGTGTTGTAAGGAATCCCTGAATTCCAGATACACAACTCAGTGGCAATACCAAAAGTACCCTTGTGCCCCGCTATAAAAAGTGCCACGCTAGAAAATTTGCCATCCTCACCCGACAGTTCTATCTCATAGGTTGCGAGTAAGTCCTGACCACCAACCACACCCCCCTCCAGAAGGCTCCAAAAGATGAAGGGCACAAACTGCCGCATCACCCTCCAGCCTTTTAAAAACTGGGTGATCCACCAGCCAGGATCTTGAACATCAGGACCTCCTCTCCCAGTCTGGGGATGGGGCCAGTAGTATCCAAATTAACCAAAGCTTCATTCTGGTGAGGGAGGAGGGTGGCACTCGTCTGTCTGGTGGGTTGATTAGGGAAATGCCTGTCTGCAAATTATTCTGTGATTGTGAAGGTATGTAAGTCTGATTCCTCAATAGGCACCTGGTGCATGGGAGATTGCCATGGAAGAGACAAAGAGGAGAGAAAGAATTTGCCTGGAGGAAACAGCAGAGAAAGACGTGGGGTCTGACTTATTGTTTTTTGTCCTTCCCGCTTAAAAATATTCAATTGTTTTCAGTTTTGGCACACTATCACTTAAAACTGAAAATCAAGATTTATACATTTGTAAATGATGCATGTTGTGCAAAAGTTACACTAATGCTTATCTTCATTAAACTACAATTAAATCTCCTTCCTGATGATAACTTTATTCCAAAATCTATTTGTTACTGTATGCGAGTAGGTATTTGTATATTTGTGAGTGTGTGTGGAATGGGGGGGGTGTTTGGGGGTGATAACCTAGGCATAACCTAAAAAATCTGTACAGTTTAGAGTTTGCACGTAGGGCCATGCCCTAAATGCTCCTACAAACAAACATACCACTTACTTCTCGATCTACACAACTTTCCTTTGGGCTCAGCATTTGTCCTCATAGCAAGGGCTTACAAGTTCTAAGATGCTAACATTCAGATTTCCCTTTCCGCCCTTCCAGCTGACTGGGTCAAAACAGAAAGATATATTTTTTTGCTGTTGGAGATGTTTATTATTTCACACAGTGCAACGAAGTGGTTCTTCCAAACTGGATGCAGCTGTCGACTAAGTTGCGCTAGCAGAGTGGGAAAGATGGTTATTCCCATTATATACAGGGAGCTCTCTGTGTTGTAGATGACAGAATGGCAGAAGAATGCACTTTTTTTCTACATTAACTTTTCCTTTATCACTGGGGATTTCCTCTGGACACCAGCAGAACCAAAATACTATCGCAGCACCAAAAAGAACATGAGACAAGGGTATGCTTTCCTTAATAAGTCTGTGGTCCCTTCAAGTGGCCTGAAACCTCATACTAGACTGTCTCAGTGCGTGTGGAACTGCGCCAGCTTATATCACAATAGGTGGAAATGGAAGCTTAATACAAACTTTCTCACAAAGTCGCAAAGCTTTTTTGCCTTAAATTGGAGAACATTGGGACATTTGACATTTTTAACCTTGAGCACCATTATTTCTTACAACTTGAATTCAAGAAAAATAGTCAACCTTTACATCCAAATGTTCCTATATATTATAGGGTATTCATTTCATAACGTCTGTCCTGTACCTATAGAATGGAAGTCAACAATCAGAAATGTATCTAAATGATATACAGGCAGGGTAGGTAGCTTGGCTCTTATTGAAGAAGTAGAGGTTAGTTTCTCACTGAACAGAGGGAAATAACCATTTTAGCTGTCTATCAGGTGTGTAATTATGCATTTCTATACATACAGTATATAATGACAGAAGAAGTATTACGTTACATAGGTTTAAACAACACATTGTAATTTTAAACGTCTGAAAAGGGGATGAGCTTTTTCTGATAAAATCCCAAACAGAACAAAAAACCGCCAGAGCATTCTCAGAGCAAACTACCGCGACACAACAAACCATTACTGGGCTTCAACAAAAGGTTTTCAGGACAATGGCTTCTGTGAGAGGAACACAGTTCCAGGTCTCCAGCCCTCTCCCCTTCCCCTGGATGAATGGCATCTGTTGTTACAGCACCCATGTTTTCTCTGCTGACTTCCTCCCCATATTTACTCCACTTGGTGAGCAATCCCTTAGACCCCCTTCCCCCAACTTCCCCCACCTCTGGATAGGGTTAGCAGCAATGGTCGAATTGAACTCTGTAAACTAGCATTGAAATCAAGGATGAGCCCATCTGCACAGGAAACAGGAAGTCTTTCAAAGTGACCTACTATTTGTCATATCAATGAACAGAGTCTCCATGTTTTGGTCAAAACGCCCTGAAACAATTATGTTTTAGTAACTTAAACTCAGGGTACAATATTAGGAATTCTTTCTTTTTTATATACTTTAAACATCTGTTTTTACACTTCTGTAAGATTTGTGGACACTATACTGTATCATCCTGATAGTGCGTGGCGTGTGAGTGGCAACGAGCTCAGATGAATTAGTACAATTCTAAATTCAAAAAAATTCAAAAAAACAAAACATAATCGATGATTACGATTTTTTATATATATATCTGTAAAACTTCAGCAGTTACAAATGTACTAATTAATTATACTTTCCCATTCAAACAATATTAGAAGCAATACCCGCATCAAAAGATTTAATCATACTGCATTGTCAGTGAAATGAAATGTTTAACGTAACCAGCTTTGGGGCTCCTTGTTGCAATATTTTTTTATTTATTCAATTAATTATGAGTGTTTGCTTTCTACCACGGTAACACCGTTTAAAGTGTTAAGAGGAACGCTAAAGTTGAACCACGTTAAATGACGGGTGGTTCGATGGCGGGAGGGTTGAAATTCTAGCCGAACCTCGGCTGCCTCCCCTGTTCGCTAAAGAGGTTAAGACGCCCGAGGCAAGACGCAACAAAAACCTTGACCGAAAATGAATGAAAGTAGTTAATTATTTTAATTAAGCCACCTAAGCTTTGACACTGTCAGTAGGGGGTAGGGGTTGACATACAGAACTTTAAGTGAAAGTGACTACAGAACCCATAAAATATAACATATGAACTAATGACCACATCTCAAAACATGTGAATCGTAGTCAAAACATCACCATAATTAATAATAAAGTATGTTGAAAAAAATATTTTAAAAAAACATAATAAAACAGCACCCAAACTATAAGATCACTATATTTAAAAAAGAAGAAAATCTCGAAGACTCAGTTTCAAAACAGGAAGGTTCAAACAATGAAAACTCTAGTCTACTGCAACTGTTGGGTAACGTCAGGAAATGTAAAGAAAACATAAAACAACCCATTTCAAAAAGCCGCCAAATTACGACAAGAATCGCAAAAACAATAACACATTACAATTAAATCAGATTTAGAATATAGAAATAACTAAAACTAAATTTCCCGTTTAAAGTGACTAAATTAAGAGGAAGAGTTAAAAAAGAAAAAAAAA
>JAOYSI010007879.1:0-11849 GCA_025775065.1 Hiodon alosoides | reverse complement strand
TTACTTTACCTTCACTGCTTTCCTCGCATGCAGCAGGTCAGGGTTACTTTACCTTCACTGTTTTCCTCGCATGCAGCTTGCATGCATGTCTAAGTGTTTTGGTTCAGGTCATATAGCTCTCTCTAAAAAAAAATGACTGTCATTTTAATGCATTTGGTTTAGCACAACAAACAATGCTTACAGAAATAGTCACCCAAACAATTGTGTGATATGATCATTGATTAAAGGGCAATAAAAAGGCATGTTAAAGGCACAATAAACACCTAAACAGATTTGCAGGTGATTTTACAAAGGTAGTCATTAAAGGAGTTGGAGAAGTTGTTTGTGTTGTCTGTGGCTGATTCAGAGAGAAACGGCAAACCTTACAGGACTATGGGAGCTGTTGTTTTCAGTGGAGGCAACACTGGCTGTCAAAATGAGGCAAATTGATACAAGCCAAACCACAACATTATTCAGTTTAAACTCAGAGGGGCGTTAATAAAAATGTTTCAGCAATGTGTTTACTGATTTGTGACAAACCGGCTTAGGCACATATTTATCAAGGATGAAATTCTTCCAAGAGCGTGTTAGTTTAGCATATTTACGAGTTGTTTTCTTCTCTTTTATCATCGCAGGCACTTTTTTCAAACATTCCGTTTAACTAAAAACTGGCTTAAACAGCCTGAAGTGCCAACTAATTACGAAGGCACATTAATGTATTGATAAATTGCAACTTGAATTCAGCAAAGATTAAATACAGGGTTTTTAATGTGGCTGTGTATTTATGACAGGTAGGAATTACCACAAACGTAGGCCAGAGATGCCATTCTCAAATTTGTATTTTATTGTATGTTCATCTAGGCTTTTTGTCTAAGGTTCACTGTTAGTCATTCCTCGGTTAGAGTAATTGATGATGAAATTGTTATTTATTATTTATTTAAATTAGACTAATATTTACAGTAATTTGAAGTAAGTTTTGAATTGTAAAATATCTTTTTACATTACGATTTATTTGTGTCATTATTTACTGTACCCTCAAGAACTATTGTCACTCGACGTAAATGTGAAGAGAAAATAGTGTGTTCCCTAGCCTTTCCTGTGCTGGATGTCTAGATGAGTGTAGCCTATTAGTCACCTCATATTTATACTCGTGAGGGATGACTTAAGAGTTCCCTAAGAATCTTAATTGGAATGTACGTCTATTAGATTTTGTTCACAAGAATTTCTAGGGGTGCCAATAATTGTGACTAGCATGTTAAGAAAAATGATAATTTCTTGATTAAAACAATTTTTTTCCCGTGAACAATTTTAACCCAATTAAAGGTTAAACTTCTCATATTTTGAGTGTAAGACCAAGCGGATAAACAACAATGATATTTTTTCACGGCCTTTTTCGTTCATATTTACGCGGGGTGCCAATTCTTGAGGACACTGTGCGTATAAGGTTTGTGCACATACTGACTACATTTTTCCTCCAATCCTTTTAACACCATTCATCACCCTGCCTTCGCCTTGCGTTGTGTTGGTGAACAGCTGTTGCATGCCTGGGTCATTACACAAAAGGGCTCCAGTAGTTTCAAGGTGTGATCTGAAGCACACTTCTCCTGTTTGGCCACCAGGGGGAGTTCCTTAACTATGACATACTGATCGGCGTGAACCAGGGGGAGGGGTTGAAGTTTGTGGACGATAGCGAGGGTGACGATGGCATCTCTTCAGCAGCGTTCGACTACACCATCTCAAACTTTGTGGACAACTTGTACGGTTATCCAGATGGTAAGCGATACCTTCACCGTTCTTGCTAGTCACTTATTTTTCCTTCGCCCACTTCCATTTTGTACATATAATATGGGTTATTGGGTTCACTGACATCC
This sequence comes from Hiodon alosoides, assembly GCA_025775065.1. NCBI lineage: Eukaryota > Metazoa > Chordata > Actinopteri > Hiodontiformes > Hiodontidae > Hiodon > Hiodon alosoides. The sequence goes on along the minus strand of JAOYSI010007879.1, from coordinate 9,999 downwards.
TATTCAGGTAGGTTGCAAAGGATAATCTTTGCTAAATTTCCACTTCAGTAGTCAGGTATTTGATGCAGTTATTTAGGTAGAGTGCCCTCAATCAAAGGCACATCAATGATGTTGTACCTTGTATTCAGCCTATGACTTTAGAGTCATTAACTGTGACCCTGTACTGCTGCCTTGCACATACATTAACATGATAAGAGCAAGGAGAGCAACAGGGCAAAGACCAGTGTGTGTTTTACTATAACTGAGTGGAGGTGGAGAGGAGAAGGTTAAGCAGGACATTGTCACCTGTAAGGATGGGGGAGGGCGCTTACGTCATGCTGTAGGGCACAGTCGAGCAGGACCGGGGATGGCGTTCACTAACCGCCATTAGAAGGACATACGGCCTCGCTCTTAATGGGCAAGAATGCTGCTGGAAATGTTGTTAACAAGCTACAGCTCCCACTCATTCTCTGGCCAATCTCTTCTAGTCTACTCATATTGGATTCAAACTGGATTCATTGACAAGACGAATATATTTATTTAAATCAGAAAATCAGATCATTACAATGCTTGTTGTGCTACTATAATATATGTTGTGTGTGCTATATATTTTATTTATAGAAATATTGGATATTTGATATTGGATAATGTTTAGGTTCTGACTGATTGATGGCTTATGTCCTTTGTGTGCTGTCGGTGTGGAGCCTCAATCACCCTCTCTTTCTCTCCAGGTAAAGGGGCCAACACTCTGTGCTGTATAGGTAGGAGACAGTCTTTCCCAACCAGGCTGTGCTACGGGACTGGTGGGACTTGGAGGAGCCAGTGCTCTACCTATGTGTCCCTCTCTCTCCCCCAGGTAAGGACATCCTGAGAGAAACCATCAAGTTCATGTACACGGACTGGGCCGACCGCGACAATGGGGAGATGCGCCGCAAGACCCTGCTAGCGCTATTCACTGACCACCAGTGGGTGGCGCCGGCTGTGGCTACGGCCAAGCTGCACGCCGAGTTCCAGTCGCCCGTCTACTTCTACACCTTCTACCACCACTGCCAGACGGAGACGCGGCCCGAGTGGGCAGATGCCGCCCACGGGGACGAGATCCCGTACGTCTTCGGCGTCCCCATGATTGGCGCCACTGACCTCTTCCCCTGCAACTTCTCCAAGAACGACGTCATGCTCAGCGCTGTGGTCATGACCTACTGGACTAATTTCGCCAAGACCGGGTCAGTTTACAGTCCACGGTGGGGGCAGAAGACAGTTTAGAAGGAGATTGAGGTTCAATACTTCTTCCAGTTGACTTATGTTAAATAATCACTTTTCAATACATTTTTTCCTATTGGCCATAAACCTGACCCTTTAAAAGGTAGCCTACAAAGTATTTGAGCTGAGCTTTCTCCCCCACCCACCCTCAACAGAGAATTTAACTTTAAATGACACCTTCATTACCTAAATATAGAAAATAAGCAATTTAGACATGTCTGTTGCCTCATCAAGCTGGAGTGCATAAAAACTGGTTTGAGAAATCAGCAGTGTGTTGATATTTTCTGACATGTCAGAACTTTGACAGTAGACCGTGGTGTCAGATAGGGGAATCATTTTATCTGGAGTTGAAAAAACTTCAATGGAAGAGAGAGCAAAATCCAGATATGCCTCATTTCAGTTTTTAGAGTTTTATTCTCAACACACAATGTTGTTGTCACGTAATTAGTATTTTTGTTGCTAAGCAAAGCCTTGCACGTAACATTTTTTTAAATGATCTCCTCTCTGTCTTACACTTCTTCTTTTTTTCCACCAGAGATCCCAACCTTCCAGTGCCCCAGGACACCAAATTCATCCACACCAAGCCCAACCGCTTTGAGGAGGTAATCTGGACCAAGTTCAACTCCAAGGACAAGCAGTATCTGCACATTGGGCTGAAGCCCCGCGTCCGGGACAACTACCGTGCCAACAAGGTGGCCTTCTGGCTGGAGCTGGTCCCCCATCTGCATAGCCTCCATGACGAGTTGTTCAGCTCCACCACCACCCGCCTGCCCCCAGGGCCACCGCGAGCTGGTCCCCACACCACAAGACACCCCATCCCCACCTTGCCCCCTGACCCGGACCCTGAGGGCTCAGAGCGACCTCGCTTCTCCCCATTCCCCGGTGACACGCGGGACTACTCCACAGAGCTGAGCGTGACAGTGGCCGTGGGCGCCTCGCTCCTCTTCCTCAATGTCCTGGCCTTCGCCGCACTCTACTACAAGCGGGACCGGCGGCACGAGTTGTCGCGGCGGGGCGGGGCCCGCCCGTCACCCCAGCGTTGCCCCGCCAATGACCTAGCGCATGGGCAGGAGGAGGAGCTGATGTCTACACTGCAGATGAAGCAGCAGCACTCGGAGCTGGACGCCCACCACGACCGCGAACCACTGCGGCCGGCCGGGCCCCCGGACTACACGCTAGCCTTGCGTCGCGCCCCCGACGACGTGCCCCTTATGACACCCAACACTATCACTATGATCCCAAGCACCATAGCAGCCATGCAGCCCCTGCATGCCTTCAACGCCTACCCTGCCACGGTGGGGCACAACAACACACTGCCCCACCCCCACTCCACCACCCGAGTATAGGGGAGGCCTCTCCCTCCTCCGAATGCCCCTTTGCTGCCCCCTACTGTGGAAATACAGTATTACATTCCTTTGTTTTTTCCTTCTTTCTTTAAAATGATTGGTGAAAAAAACCTTCTGACAACGTTCTCACGGTTTCTTGCTGAATGCTGTTTCTCTCTCTTGGCTTCTGCCTCAGTCAAGGGGACTGGGGCAGGTGCTACCAAACAGATTTCGAGACTAGCTTTCTTTTTGTTTTGCTTTTTATGGATGGGAAATAGATCCTTTCCCCACCAACACCAACCTCTTCATCAATGTTTGTGTCTCACTCAGTCACACCTACCTTCTCCTGTTGTTTCTTCATTTTGTGAATGATCCTCTTCATAGGCAGGGCGTCAGGGAGCCAATTGTCTCAGAATCCCTCCTCGCTATTTCTCACTTCAACGTCCTGTTTTTTCGCTCTTGTTTTTTTAAAGTCCTATGTAAAGAAGTGTGTATATATATATATATATATATACATACATACACACACACAAATACACACTGGTATTACTGGTGTATTGTAAAGGTTTGATTTTTAAAACGTGATATTCTGATATCTTATTTCTACCAGCATTCTTGGTGCCAAGTACTGTGGTCTCAATCTTCCCAGACTAGGAGCACAAAGAACTGTGTTTGGAAGAGCGGCCACAACTGCTTGTACCTTATTAAATCCTCATGAGAAAAAAGTGCCAAAATGTCTTCTTCTTTCATCTGTTTTATGTTTTACATGTATGATACGTTTTATTAAAATACATTTTATTCTCATATCGGCATATGAATAAAATGTATGAATTGTCTAATTTGCTGGATTTGCATGAAACATTTTTTTGGATGAAGCCAGACGGACAACAGAAATGTGTAAGGTCGATGGATGCAATTTCTGTTTTGAATTTTTTTTTTTTTTTTTGCTCATGTTTTATTTAATTTTTTCTCGTTATCTAAACATTGGGCACTTCATAGAAACTTTCATATGGACATTTTCTTCTGTAGATATTCGAACAACAACACAAAAATGAGTGGTAAGGATGGTTAATGGCGATGACGATATAAATAACCATGATAAAGACCGTCTGTGTTCTTTCTTCTTTGCTGCTCATTACTTTTATAGCTGTGGAGACAGCCCTGTGTTACTTCTACATGCTGACCAAGCGAGACTCCGGCTCAGAGATTCCTTCAGGCCTTCACTTCTTTGCAAGAAAGCTGTGGTCTATGTTCTAGTACTGGCGGTTCTTTGGGCAGATTCAAGTCACCCAGGGCTTCTTTGGCATTGGGAGAGTACTTACAGAGCAGGAAGTGATGTTGTGGGATCTAAGTATTGCAAACTGAGCGACTAGTTAAGGTGTGTTTTTACAGAGTTAGTCCATGTCTCAGGTTAGAATCTTGAGTATATATTGAGTGGTCACTGAGTTTGAGTATAACAGAACAAGTGAGCTGTGACATTCATTTGGGTGATATAGTAATGCTTCTTAGTTTTCCAGAACATCTAAGAGCCTTTTTAAGGTAAGTTATTGCGAATTTGGAAGTTGTGATGTTTCGATAGGTTGATACGCTAAGATTCACACCTAGATGGTGTGATTTAAATCTATTAAACTACTATTGGTTTCTATTTTATTATGCATCACTGTGTAATAGTTACTCAACATGTCTTTCCTAAAACCATAACTTTTAATTAGAGTCTATTTCAAAGGGAACTGTATCTGCCTCTGTCACCAGCTAAAATTCATTTGACTGTTATTCTCAATTGCACGAGGAATGTAGAAACCATGTGTTTATGTAAGATATACAAATGAAAGCGTAGAGGCTTGTCCCCATTTTAAGCATTATGAGAAACCTGTTGACTTGGGTCAGTGCAAAGATTTGTTTTGGAGCAAAATTGGAACATCCATCATAAATTGAACGTTTTGTTATACAGAGAGCATGCATGATACTCCCAGCAACCATCCTTTTCTTATTTTATTAAAAAAATAAAATAACCATTTAATCTCACTGGGCAGGCTTGGATTGTTGGGAGGTTACAGCAAATAATTCCTCGTGTTTTAGGGAGAGGGCTGTGATGAGAAATCGAGGGGGGGGGGGGATTTACTCCACGTCTCTCTTCTCATTTTCCTCCGTTTGGCTCTATGTGACCTCACTGAAAAGCATGTCTCTACCTCCTCCATCAGCCTGCCAGCGTGGCCCGAGTTTGGTCGACTGGTGCGAGGGGGATGGGGAGGTCGCTGGCAGAACATTTCTGCTTTAATGTCTTCTAGAAAGCTTTTTTCTTCTTCTTCTTCTTCTTCTTCTTCTTCTTCTTCTTCTTCTTCTTCTTTCCATGGGAGTGTTAGGGTTGGTGGGGTCAAGGACTGTCTGACGATTGCCCCTGGAAGTCACTTTTATTGAGGCTTATGGCACTACTGAGCTTGTTGGCGGCACAACAAAACTACAAAAGTGGACAAAAGTGAGGCCATTGGGGTGTGGCAGAACCTGGACATCCCTTGTTTTGGGATTTAAAAAAAATCCTGAAAAGCTCAAATCTTGACAATGAAATAGTCCCTCAGTGATCAAGTTTTAAACTCAGATAAACAAATGAATGAATGAACAAACATTACATTAAAGAATTACAACAACAAAAAAAATCTAAACAGCATTTTTCTGCCTTTTCTTTCTGTTTCCTTACTTGTTTTAAGTACACTTGCCAATGCGTGGCTGTTTCTCAGAACTGGGATGGAACTAGTGAGAGACAAATCAGAGACAAAATTAAGTCGAAGTCTCGGAGAGCAGACGAAAGTAAAAATGTGTAAATATTAAGTTCCTTGTTGGTTTGTTTGTTTGTTTTTTTCAAGTGGATGACTGAAACATTTACTTTGTGACAACAGGTGCAAGTTTAAAATTGCGCATTTCATTTACTCTTAACTCTGATCGATGTTGTTCTCATCTCATTCTATTTCAATCCTGGGATCTGAATTGTTATGGGGGTCAAAGGAGGAAACTATTATTCTCTGTTGCACGTGTGTGATGCGTGCATGCTTTTAATAAAGTCTGATTGTTTATCTAATCATCTTCTGACACACTAAATTGCATCTGGTCATTACCCCCAGAGAAGATTATTTAATAAAATATATATGGTGAATCCAAGCAGTGCTGTAACGGCTATAGGCAAATGGTAAAAACGGGAATACAGTGGAGATAGCAAATTCTTATGTAAATATGATAAGGTAACATAGAAGAAATATATTTGATAATGTGTGAAAATATGCTGCATATTTTATTAAAATATTTACGTTATTGGCACATTGTACAATGTGTTCTACAAGATATGTCATTTTAAGTATACTCCACAGTGTAAACATTATATAAAGTGGCAATAATTTATATATTTTCTCATTTATGCACTATATTTTGACGAATTACCAATATATTTTTTTCATGTTTTGCATTTCATATTTTAGCAAGTAGGCCTGGTCATATTTGGTTACAGAATGACAACATGGGCTTCATTTTATTGAATCGTGGTGTTAAAAGGTGCTGTTTTGGGGGAACAATTGATGTACTTTGACCGTCTTCTGTGCTGACTTTAGAGCTGTCGCATCCAGTATTATTTTAACTCTTACGGCCATTGATAAAAACTGGCCTCAATGCCCCTGTGCCTGCTGCATAGGTGAGACGGGAGAATCCTCGTCTCCACATTGAGTTCCTCCTAGTGGCCTTGGAAAGGAAACATCCTAATAATGTGTGTGTATGTGTATGTGCTATCTTAACCTCAAATGACCTGCAGCCTGTCTAGGTTGTATAGAAAGCTAATACTGAAGTCTGAATGAGTTTGCGTCAAACATAAATGTATTTAGATAATGATATTTAAACGCATTTTTTATCAGCTTGTTTATTTTCCAAGCATTTGCCAAAAAAACCTATATGCCATCTTTCATGGTGAGTTGTTACGGATATTCCTGTGTTTTCTTGTAGTTTAATTTCTTTAAAAAAACCCCAGACCTTCTGGCTAAATTCCAATTGTATATACAATGCTGTTTTTAAATTGCTAACGCACCATACCACAGAAGTATTGGGGAGGTTAGATAATCACTGGGTGAGGGATTTATTTATGGGCTTGAGAAAAATTCTTTGAGAGGGGGGAGTCAGACGAAATTAAGGTGTAGCGAGTGTCATTCGAGTCTAATTCAAATGGACACTGATGCATTAAGGCCACCGCACAGTAGACCTGACACGACGCGATTCCATTTTGCTTGCATGTTGGTAGGTTTTTTTAAATGTTTGAGTAAGGTATGGAAGGTTTTCGAACATGTTCGAAAACCTGCAGATGAGCAGGAGTCATGTCAGTTTCTTATTGGGTCTGTCTAGTGGCCCTCTGTTGACAAATAGATACCCCTTTCTATAGAGATTTCCTTTCTAAAAACATTCTGAGGGCCCTGTAGCACAAGCTCACCCAGTGACTACCTAACTCTCTCACAACGTTACTTAAAAACATTGAAAAGAATATGACCTCTGAACGTTTTCAATGTTAAAAAGTTGGGTCGCCAAAGAGCCTTGCACCTGTTGTTATGTTATGGTTTTCTTTGTCGAATTCAGAGACCCGAGATTTGAGGTGAAGAAACAAATGTCAATAATGGATTTAAGAAATAACTATTGAAAAACTACAATAAAAAGGTAAATGAATAAACGAGGTGAAGATATTTCTGTTCTATTTATCACACACTGTAGGCTATACTGTCAACCCGCGGGACATAACAGTACACCCATAGAATATCAATGGGCTATGCAGACAAGTTCATTATAATGCCTCCTCCACACTTAATTAATTAGTCCTGAAATAGTCTACATTTAAAATGAACTCAGATAAAGGAGTAGCAATACGTTTGTTATTTTAAAATAAGTGGAAGCAGTCAATGACGACATGTTTAATTCTCATTCTCTTCAGTTTCTAACCAGTCACGGAAGATGGACACACATCAAACTAAATATTTTCTAAATATTGGACATGCAAATATTAGATGTTTACTATGTCGTAAACATGTCCAAATCGAAAAATTTTAAAACTGAACATTGAGGATCCTTGTCTGTTTTTGCCTGCCCAAGGAAGAAGGTGGGTCTGTCTACTGGCCAATACGAACCCTCACCAGTACCACAACCTGTCTGTATCAGCACTCACCTGTACCACGACCTGTCTGTATCAGCACTCACCTGAACCACAACCTGTCTGTTTCAGCACTCAACTGAACCACAACCTGTCGGTTTCAGCACTCACCTGTACCACAACCTGGCTGTATGAGCGATCACTTTCTCTATCGTGGAACCAGTTCTCTTTAGCAGAACTCACCTATACTAGAGCTCGCCCGAAGAAGAAAACCATCTGTACTAAAACTGACTTCAACATAAACCCACACATCTAGGCATCAGAGCCAACACTGACTAATGCCAGTCATAGCTCATACAAATGTTCACTGTGCGATTATTTGCCCTTACCAGCCCTCCTCAGCAAGTGCACAAGCGCAGTAAGTGAGTTCCCTGCCCCATTGCATGCAGCTGTGTGCGTCTCCCATGGCTATTTCCATGGTTACCTAGAGCAATTCCCCAGCTTGCGTGATGGACTCCTTCCAGCTGTTGTTCTGGCCACACAATCGCTGTGAGATGGGAGAGACTGAAAGGGTGGGGCACACACAGGCACATACACACCTTGTTAATTCCTGTTAAGTTTGTGATAATATTTTACCTCATATTTTATCAACAAGCACTGCATTCATTTGCTAATAGCAGACAGCTCCCATCACGTTAATAAAGCCAATATAAAACTAAATTTGAGAGGAGGTCGAAAAAACAAGAAAATCCGATAAAAAGGATTAGATTTAAACCTAATATCCACTAGGAATGACAGCAGCAAATTCTGACAGATCTCCACTAGATGACGGTGTTAAACTCAGTGTCTGTTTTAGATTTTCATCTATCCACATCCAGATGAAGTTATTAAACCATCATGAAACATTAGAAAAAAATCTTCAAACCGCTGAACAGACAGGAAATAACTATCAACCCAAGTGAGGCATTTTATTATATTTTAGTTTCAGTAAAATTTTCGAATCTGTGTTTATAATAGTGTTGACTGAATAAGGTTGGTACGTGGGCTGCTTTGTATCAAATCAAATCAAAGTAAGTGACAGCACAATTCCGGTGTTGGGTCATTTTTGCTACCCGTACAAATAAACCTCAATATTTATTTTTTTATTCCTTTTTAGAAACGAGTAGAGTATGTTGTGAATTCCAGTTGTGAACAGTGGGGTGCTGGCAAGTGTGATGAAATTACAGGAACCAATCAGCACGCCAAACAGCGAGTAAAGAAAGGCTTACTTTGACATTGGTTCCAGACAGGTGTAGGCAGGATTTAGGCGACCAGCGTGAAGCTGGCAACCAGAAGAGTTTCCGGGTCTAAAAAAAAAAAAATTCAAAATAAAAGTCTCTACAGGAGGTCAATTCAGTGTCACACAAAATTAACAATTAAGTAACTTTCATAAATATTTTTTTAAGCTTCAGCGATCCACAGGTTTAAACCCCAACAAGAATCAGTCTGAGACTGAAACGGTTTTAAAACAGGTTTAGCTATTACTGTAATAAACCCAGTTTATCACTATTTATTTGCTGCAGATGACCCATGGAGTCTCCTTTGTAGCAAGTGGGACAGAAAGTCCTGTTGTCAAATGCGGGTTTTGGAATTGAATTTAATCACACTGTTGTAATTTCTTGGCACTAAGAGAACATACTGTGGTAGAAGCTCTGTCCCACGGGATCGTTTGCCACAAAAAACACGGATCAAGGCACTCCAAGTGGCTTTGCATGCACTTTTTAATCAAAATAACTAAAAACAATCAAACAAACATACAAACAGCATTCACAATTATTATTCTCATACACTGTTCCTCAAACGGACTGCGTCACTCTCAACCCAGAGAGATACACACCTCAGTGAACATAGGGAGGCCTCAGACCGGAATATTTCCATATCCATCAAAGACAAGCTGGATAACTCCCATCTGTAAAGGCTATGGGGAGTTTCGGTACAGCAGCAGCTTGTTACGGCACGTAAATGAGAGTGATTACTAACCCTGTGTCTGTTTAAACAACTACTGATAGTGTAGTCTCAGGTGCTTATACAATAAGCAGGCCAGTTTTTCCATAGTCTTACTTCAATAATTTCAATTTTTCTTCAAAGACATTAACATGACTTCTCCAGTATGGCTGTTTTTTGTTTTCTATGCAACTTGGTGTATCTACAACTTTCAAACTTTTGGGAAAAAGCTGTGGGTTGATGATCTTGTAACAAGAGCTGCGACCAGTTTCTTTCTCTCTCTCTCTCTCTCTCTCTCTCTCTCTCTCTCTCTCTCTCTCTCTCTCTCTCTCTCTCTCTCTCTCT
>JAOYSI010007878.1:0-43125 GCA_025775065.1 Hiodon alosoides | reverse complement strand
TCTCGCCCCTCTCAGCTGACCCCCCCGCCCCACCCCGGTTTCAAATTTGGAATCCCAGCAGCACCCCTCCTCCCCCCCCCATGGCCCAGGCAGCCGGTTTCCTGGAAGGGGGGAGAGTTTGAGGGCTTTGTTTGGGGTTTCGGAGAGATGGCTGAGTCTGGGATTGATAAATCAGGCTGTCTCTCTCCCCTGTTTCTCTCCGCAACTCAGGCTTCGATTAGTCATGCCTAGGTCCGGCTGCAGGCTCCCGTGGGCCTGTGCGCTTCTAGTGCCGGAAGAGACTTGGAAACAAACAAAACAAAAGAAAACAAAAAAAATAAATGAACAGAAAAAAAACAAAAATTGGTTAAAAAATTGTGTAGGTGCTGCGTCACGTTTTCCCCTCCAGATAATCTGATGCCTGTTACTAACAGACTAACACACCTCTCCCTGCACACACACAATTCTTCACAGAAATGTTTTAATTACATTCAGAAATTATGGGGTTTTTTTTTAAATCCTTGGATTACCACATTGAACACATTAATCCATCTGCAACACATGCATCTACAAAAAAGGTTGAAAAACCAAAACACTTCACTGAGTTTATCATCCTCAAGATCAATCCTAGGGCGCAACAGAACCTATACAATATAAAAGTAACTTACAAAGGGAAAACGGAACTACATTTTGGTATACTTAGTCCTACACGGTTTCCTTACATTTGCCAATGGTTCGAGCTAATGTACACATTTTGCAATGGGGTAACAGTGGGTGTTGTAGATCAGTAGGAGTCATGCCAATAGCCTTTGATGGGCGTGTTAATGTGGGTGCGTGTCTGTATTAGAGGACTGAACGTTCAGCCTTTGCGTTCGAGACATACCCAGACCACGGGAGGCCACGTCGGTGGCAATGAGAATGGGAGCCTTGCCGCTTCGGAATTCTGGAACGAGCAAGAGGAACGGAACACCAACGCGGAACGTTACGACGCGAGGAATTAAAATAGAACGAGAGAACATAAATGGAAGACGAAGCCGTAATCGGAAAGCGCTTAGTCATTAATCGGCATTTTATAAAATACCCATACGTACAACCTGAAGCAAAGCCTTCATTACAGGTTTTAACATCTTACCCGTCAGTACCCAGTCTCTCTCTGGCTGGCTCTTGTCACCATGGATACACATTGCTGGCCACCTGGAAATGATTGAATGAACTGGGATAAAGTATTTGCTAAGCGAAACATTTTTTTTATTAGCAAATTGCTGAGGGATTTTGTATTCCTAAAATCAGAACAAAGATTTTTACCGGAAAAATTAACCACCTAAATTATGGGGTCGACTACAGTAGATTTGTTTGACGAAAGGCAGCGCTGAAAAACTAGGTAGATCTACTGTAAAAACAAACACCACCACAGATTAAAATCCTTACCCATCTCGCCTCATCCTGCGCGTCAGGTCATCACAGCGCTTCTTGGTCTCCACAAAGATGATGGTCTTGTTCTCCTTCTCAGCCATGATTTCCTCCATCAGCTGAAGCAGCCTGAGCAGAGGCAAAGGCAGAACACCGACAGCATCAGTACCTGTCTGACCGCCACGCGTTTCTCACCGGGTAACACGCGCAGCATCAGTACCCGCCTGACCTCCGCACGTTTCTCACCGGGTAACACGCGCAGCATCAGTACCCGCCTGACCTCCGCGCGTTTCTCACCGGGTAACACGCGCAGCATCAGTACCCGTCTGACCGCCACGCGTTTCTCACCGGGTAACACGCGCAGCATCAGTACCCGCCTGACCGCCACGCGTTTCTCACCGGGTAACACGCGCAGCATCAGTACCCGCCTGACCACCACGCGCTTCTCACTGGGTAACACACACAGTTCAAAGGGGCTCTCACTTATTATCCTTCTCGTTCTCCATGCAGACGTCGACAATCTGCAGGATGTTGTGGTTGGCGCTGAGCTCCAAGGCACCCACGTTGATCTGGACGTAGTCGCGTAGGAAGTCCTCCGCCAGTCGCTGCACCTCCTTTGGCCAGGTGGCGCTCCACATCAACGTCTGCCGGTCAGGCTGCAGGGGCACCGGAGGTCACAGGAGGGCTGGCGGCGCGAGTCGACGTACTGCGAGAGCCGAGACAGCCGCGCGGACGACCTGTCGCTCTGCCACTCACCCGGATCTGGTCAACGATCTTGCGGATCTGCGGCTCGAAGCCCATGTCCAACATTCGGTCTGCTTCGTCCAGGACCAAGTAGGTGCATCGCCGCAGGTTGGTCTTGCCCGCCTCCAGAAAGTCAATAAGCCTCCCCGGAGTGGCAATGCAAATTTCAACTCCTGTAGCAGAGAGAGACTGACAAGTGTCACCGATATGGTAACATTTAACATCAAAAATGTTTCATTTAAAGGAGGCTGTTAATTTGTCCAGGAATCACAACGGCATTGAGTAGCAAGGTACCACAGCGATCACCTCCTGTGTACCACAGCGATCACACCACTGACAGCACATACACAGGCATCGAGTAGCGAGCTACCACAGCGGTCACACCACTGACAGCACATACACAGGCATCGAGTAGCGAGGTACCACAGCGATCACACCACTGACAGCACATACACAGGCATCGAGTAGCAAGGTACCACAGCGATCACACCACTGACAGCACATACACAGGCATCGAGTAGCGAGGTACCACAGCGGTCACACCACTGACAGCACCTACACGGGGGGACACCTTACATTCCCTCTGATACTCAGTAACAGCCACGGGTGAAGCAGCCTCACCTCGTTCCAGGTCACGGATCTGGGGTCCCTTCGGTGCTCCGCCATAGACGCAGGTGCTCTTGATGCGAGAGGATTTCCCGTAGTCGTACGCCACCTGCTGCACCTGTTGGGCCAGCTCTCGAGTCGGAGCCAAAACCAGACACTGAAGGGGAAGTCACAGTTACACTCAAGATATGAATTTTGATTCATTTTCATTTTTATAAAACGGGTCCCCGACAGACAGAAGTCTGTTAACCTCTGTTTTAGTCAACGTCTATTAAGAGGCAAGGAGTTAAATAGTCTACCCCACTATACTGGCTAAGCGCGTGGTCCACATGCTCACACATATACGTTTCATTTACTCACAATTGGCCCATCTCCCCGCTCCAAGTAGGGCTGGTGGTTGATATGAACAATGGCAGGCAAAAGATACTGTGGTACAAAAAAAGTAATGAAATCAGAAACAGGTCTCATGTTTGGAACGGGCCAGAAAAGGGGAAAACTGATTGTGGAGCATGTTACTCGTGAGTAAATTAGGGACAACAAGAAAACTTGCATGAAGATTTGTTGGTCAGATTTTTTTGATGCATTTACTAAGCTAAAATGTCGGAATTTTGCAGGCAGCTTTAGACAAACTGGAACAAGAGGTATGTGCCCGTGCATTCTCTGGTTAAGATTAGCATTTAGCACCATCTGCTAGCCCAGACCCCAACCCAAGCCCCTCACCGACAGCGTCTTTCCGGAACCCGTCTGTGCGATGCCCACCATGTCCCGCCCGCTCAGTGCCAAGGGGAAGCCCTGAGCCTGGATGGCCGTGGGCTCCTTGAAGTTCTGCTGCACCAGCACGTCCATCACATATTCTAATGGACAATAACAGAATACAATAAAATCAGTGGGAATAAATGTCAAAGAGACAGGCCTAGAGCGGCCATTGTGTATGTCTATGGTGTTGGTTTGTGTGGAGGATACCCACGAGGGAAGTGCGCCTGGGTAAAGCTGGTTACAGGCTTAGGGCAGCCAGAGCCCCTGATGGTGATCTCCTTCTTCCTACGAAACTCCTCCAAGTCATACTGAACAGGCGAGAAATGTGCTTAAGACAACAACCAGCATAATGCAGGACCATACAAAAAAAACAAAAAAAACTTATAGGCAACATATGGGCAATTCATAGTTTCTACAAAGCAGAGGCTGGCCCTTGCGTTTGACAAACTATCTTCAGACATGAGTGCGCCAAGATCAAGCGGTACGCGGTTCGCCACGCGGAAGCCCCACCTCGGTTGCTTCCACCGTTACAAACACCACAGCCAGCGAGGAGGACTGCCAGCAGGGGGGGCCGTTCACAGCTCACCTGGCTCATCCGCTGCACCTCGGGGTGCTCCGTGTAGAAGTTCTTCTCAAACTTGGGCAGCTCGTCCAGGTCCCACTTCTTCTTGCGCAGACGCTCCCCCGGGTTCCCAAACTTCTTGGTAGGAGTGGAACCGCCCCGACTCGACCCAAAACGAGAGCTAGGACAAGGGTGGTGCAGTGGGTTAGAAGCAGACTTTGTCGTTTCCACAGTCAGAAATACTGAAAACATTTTCAGACAGAACGTTTGTCTCACTGCTCACCATGAAAAAGCCAGGTCAAACTGTATATGAATTTTCAGCTCTATAACCTACATCCCACAGAATGGCTTAATGGTTTTTTTTTTTTTAATGGGCTAAGTATAACATAAATGTATCTTTAAAATTCATTCAGGGTTTCATAAACCCTTTTGGCAGCATAGCTAATTGACAAGTCATGACTGGTGTTCTTCCTTTAGATATAAATATAAAAGCCGTCGCTATACATAACTAAGACCATATGGCCAGAAATACCAATTCAATTTAAAACCCAATTTGAATTGTTAGATAAAACCATCATTTATTATCATTCTCATAAGGTGAGACGAGGCCTTCTGAGTTTTGTTATAGATACGGTTGTTGCTTCAGACCGCTTATTTTGCCGATTTTGAACACAACCGATTTAATTTCGAAAGTTCACAAAATATCACATTTAAACTTAGTCTACATTTGACCTTTAATTAAACTGGAAACAATCATGCAAATGGGTACCGCTTATTAATTATATTTAAGAGTTTTATTATGAAATATAACAATAAATTAAATCTTACCCTCGGTCTCGTCCACGGTCCCGGTCTCGGTCGCCATATGAAGACCCTCCCCTCATCCTTGCAAAATAATTGGCTTTAAAATCGCCTCTATATAACTGTGATATCTTCTGTAAAAATAAATTGGTTACAGTGTTATTGTGGTTGGATTTGCTAACGTTTATACCGCTTTGGCTAGACAAGAACCTGGGGGGTTTCTGCACGGCTCAATTCCCGGAATGGGATAGACTTGAGTTGGATTCAAACAAACTTTTAAACAAAACGGAGACCTAGCGCATCTACGGTAACCGAATAATAAATTATTAAAAACCATATACACATATAACCCTAAATGTTTGCAGTTTTTAATTGATATTTTTGCAAATCCGTCTCAGGATAGCGCGAGAAAATGGCGGTCACGCAGATAATGACGAATGCCGTCGTCACGTTACCACGTGTCTAGGCTTAGACTGAAAATGTTTTAGAATATAATTTTATTAGATCCAACACTATTTAAACGTGTAGTCTAAATATTTATCAATTTCTATATATATTTATATGTTTAATGCAAAATTTGTTTTAATTTAAAAAGCTATACTGCTTTGGAACTACATTTCCAGTAACCCATAGCGGCAGGCGAGAACTTTCCAGCTTTGATGTCTACTATATACGTAAATATTACTATAAAATAATTTAACCGTACTAAACAAATGTATCGTCTACGTTGAAACAGTAAAATTATTGTAAGATTTCAGATAATAATGGTTTTATGTAAAACCATAAAGTCACGTGGTGCGATATAGCGCCCCGAAGGTCGACTTCACTTTCCCCGTTTGAATCCTGGAGAATTTGCAAGGGATTTTTGAGGCGCTATGCCATGTATAGAATGTGTAGCCCATACAAAAATGGGTATAAATGTCTGCCTGACGACCAAAACATCAAAGATTAATTCAGGTCCTCAAAATTTACTTAAAGGTCTTTGGGCAACAAGTAGTTTTGACATTGAAAACTCATTAAAATATAATTGGTGGAACATTATTTCATTTTCAAAGAAATTGCAAAAATCAGGCATCTCTTTCTAAATGATCCATGTTTTAATTACCTCTAGAGTGCTACGGCAATGCCCTTTTTCAGAAAACCTGCACACTTGCACTCTGCTGACTATTACTTCTCACAAACAAATTGATTTTGGCCTTTTGGTTTTAAAAGACTTGTCCAGGGATACTCAATGTCTGCAGGTTTCCAAGCTACCTCTCAGTAAGCATTTGACTTGCACCCAGAAACACCAGGTGAGGTCATTTTAAATCCAAATAATAACTCAAATTAAACAATCTGGGGACATCCATACTAAAAAAAGCCACATGCTTTAAACCCCCTTGGGTGCTGAGACGGAGGGCGGCAAACGGCCGTCGATTCACAGAGCTTTCCTTGCCTTTGCTTCACTATCACTAGGTCTGTCTCGTTGATCTGCTCTGAGAGGGTAGAGAGGGTAGACAGCCTCAGATCACCTTCAGTGGTTAAATGTCTATCCCTCGCATCCAACCACATTTTAGTATTTTTATGCAGCCCTACTTTATTCCTGCTGATGCTACATAATCTCACACCACACCATTCTTATATTCTCCCCCCTTGCTTTTACATTTCTGACCATATTTGTCCTCCCTTTCTCTCTGGCATGGTAGAGATAAGCATCGGCCAAGCCAACAAGAGGTTAATCTCCTGTAAAGTACCCGACAGAAACCACCAGGAAGAGAATAAACCTGTTGGCTATCCATCCAAACATCCACAGAGTGCTGAAGCCATGTATTTAACTAACTTATTATCCAATACACACTACTATTATGATATTACCCAGGAGTTCTTTCAGGGAATAATTTTCAACCTCTTTTTTTATTTTTTTTTAATGGGCTTTCTATTTTTCTGATTCCCTCTGGAGTACAATCTGTTCAGGGCTTTGTGACTGTCCAGAAAAGTAAAACGCACTATAAAAAATAAAATTGGATTGATAAAAAAGGTTTTGCTTGTATTTTATGTATAGATGGGCCGGTTAAGACATTTTTTCATTCTTGATTGAGCATTTATAGACCCTTCCAACTCACAAGGTCTCTAATAAAGTCAGAAACGTACGTTATATGGATTACAAATTATTTATTCTGGTTTTTCCAAAGAACCATTTGACACGGCAGTATGTTGGCCACCTCTGCAATACAACAGCAAATGAACAACAGGAAAACTTATAAAACGACTCATTTAAGCCTCTTGCGTTCAAATATGCAAAACAAAAAAACAGTAATAACACACACACACACACATATATATATATATATATGAATACGTAAATATTAACATGAACATACAGCACATATAGAACATTATAATTTAGTTGATTAAAATCAGTCAACAGTGACATTTACAAGTAACAGAGTATGAACAGATTCCTTTCCGTTGTCTCCCTCTGCTTCCCAGCCTCTTCACTCTCTGGCGTCAGCAATCCCTCCTGCAGTGATAGCGAAAGTGGCCTCGTTCTCTGGCATGTCCGGGCTGTGCGAGTGAAAGCAAGCAACAGGGTAAGAAGTGGTGTAGAGATTCCCCCACAGCCAAATTATCGTCAAGGCTAATGCGTCAACTTCACCTTGAACCCTTTAAGCAGTCGTGTAAAAAATACCTGTCAAAAATTTTGGCAATTCGCATTTCACCTCGACCTTTCCTCAAGCTTATCCGTGTGGTCGAGGCATGTGCCAGGATGTGTCCACCAATGGGCTTCTTCGGATCGGCCTGGAAGCTGTAAGAGACAATGCCGCCATTACACACTTAAATCATCGACAGATGCAGTCGGCGGAAAATCTAGATTAAGATTATTCAAATGAATAATTTATTGATTTATTTATAAATAATCAATTCCTGGAACACAATGTGTGTTTGTGCTTTCTAAAATAATTATATGCGAAATGTAATGTGCTTCGAATGATAAAACAAGCTGTTAAAACAATCCTGGCAAAGTTTGTCGTGTAATCTTGGTAAACTTAATTCACCTGAGTCAATAATTCAACTCTATCAGTTTTAAATTAAACCTTATTTTATTTGGGGTTACCAAAATCAATGTTTTACAGAACACCACTAAGATGTAAACTGTACACCGTAATTAAAGATTATTTTTATAAGCTATTGGTTAATTTATTGTAAATCTGACTTCAACGCATCACCTACATCGAGATGAACATTTTCATGTTGACTTACGTCATTCCAGCTCCAGGATCGGCAGTCATCTGGTTGGTTACAAAGACAGCCACATTGTATTCTGGAGATAACAAAAAACAAACACACACACACACACACACACACACACACACACACACACACGCGCGCATCATTTTTTGCACTGGCCTGAAAAACATGGAAAAAAATGTATTCCAGCAGACCCCAGCGAGAGACAACACTCCAGTTAAGTATTTAACATTCTATACATGCTATATACCTCACTTTAAGGTATATAAAAGGTTAATATACTTGTTAAACATTCAGCTTACTAAATAATAAGGTCTCCTACACCATTGTGCTGGAGAGCACTACCATGTCTTTAACCGTTTGTCTCGAGTGATTTCTGCTAATGTACTTTGCATTATTAGTAGGAGCGTGTGTAGGACTGCGGTTATTCACCCTCTGAGATCTTCTGCAATCGAGAGAGCATCTGAGCCAGTTTCTGCTGCCTCTCTGCCAGTTCCCCACGGCCAGAGAAATCCACCCGGAACAGAGCCATGATGGAGTCTATGATCTGAGGCAGAGGAGGCGGGTGGGGCATAGAGACACAGAGAATGGATGGCCAGGTAGGGAGACATGGAGTAGGCCAGTGATTCAAATGTTAAGTTTGTCCACGCCGTAGTTTTATTGCGTTTCAGTTTCGGCTGAAGGTTCCTCAGAGTGCATTAGGCCAGTGGTTCTCAATGCTGGTCCTAGAGGACCACTGTCACATGTTCTCGGCTGGATTGGAAACCTGCACATGCAGTGAGGGCCCCAGGACCAGGACTGAGAACTACTGGAATAAGCAGGTTGGGTTAGGACTGGACTAGACTGAGCGATTATGGCAGAAACATGCCATGAAAGGGAGGTACGGGATTAATAAGGGTAAAAAGCAGGAGAGCTGGGGAATGGAGAAACATTATCCAGCCTACTGACCAGCAGCTTGAAGACACCACCCTCCTCGTGGAATTTAGCCGCCACAAAGTCCAACAGCTCCATCTGGTGTTCACCTGTATATCAGCTCACAGTTTATAAACATGACAAACAGAATTCTTCCTATGAACAATGCAGTCGTTCTAGCAATCAAACAGTGTATATACTGTGATCCAGAATTATTTTCCCATTCTTCCGTTCTTAAGATTTTAAAATACATTAAGTCAATAGTTCAATCGGAAAGCATTTACAATACAACACTCCATGGGGCCTGCAGCTTTTTAACTTATCAATGCGTCAGTGTAGTGTCTCTTTAGCAAAAACTACAGTAATTTACGGAAAATGTACATCAGGTAACCTTGTTTTAGTTGAAACGCCCTATAGACATAGAGAGTAAGGACTTACTGGTGTAGGCACGAGCGTACAAGACGTTGTCCAGCACGGCATCATGGTCCACATCAAACCTGTCTGCTATGTCCTTCAGTCTGTCTGGCCGGCTGGAGGACACTCGGGTTAAGGAATAACACTATGGACTGACGGCTGGTGCTATCAGAGTTGACAAAAATAACTCTGCAAAGCCATGTCCTAGATCAGAGTAGTGGCATACACCAAGCTGGAATGATACCAACCCAGTCACAATTATTTGACCTTTGAATGCAGCTTCCAGGAGCACTTTCCAGTAAAAGGGTTACAAGGTGTTCTCTGTGTCGATGTATATAACCTTCCCTCCTGCATAGCCGTTCTCCCCAGGAAGTTGGGTCGTTACTGCAGAGTCAAACGCCAGAAGAGAGAGGGAAAGGCAGTTAGAGATAAAGGGGAGATGCAGAACAAGACCGAGAAACATACAGGCTGATGACTGTGATATTCTGATCACAGAATTACTTCTTATAGAGGGATTTTTAAACGAGACCAGCGGTTCTCAAAGCTTTACAGGCTTTTCAGACCACTTACCCGGTGGAAATTGTCAGCCTCCCAAAACTATTTAAACATTTTTTTATCTGGAGGCCCACTTGGAGTCCTTCATGTACCACCAGTGGTCCACAGACCACACTAGGAGAACCACTACACAAGATCTATAGCATTTTACTCACCACACAGCGTGTGAGAAAGCTGTGTCTTTCCTGTCCGGAATTCTGCCAAAAGGCAAACATGTATAATAATATTTTTTAACGTACATCATATATAAATGCATTATGCAACAAGATTTTTTTTTGAAAAACAGATTTTATCATAAGAAATTTTATTTAATTAACAATTGTCAGATACCATACTAAAATGAGTCAATTGTAGACATTTTGTTATCTCCAGAATACAATGTGTATCTGTCTCTGGATCCATTATATTTTCTTATTCAAAAAATCATTGTCACCTAAGTAACAGTACGCGATATTAAGTGAAGGTTACACCTGATGCTCCAGTAAACTATAATTATACAAAAGTTTATTTGGCTTTGTCGAGTGATATTAATTACTCTTCATGCTGCAAGTTAAACAGGATGAAAGCCGGTTATGCCGGGACTCACCACCAAAAGCCTCAGTAATAGCCATGCTCTCTATACCACCACCGAGAAGTTTGCTACATGGGGGCCAAAAGAGTGAGACACGGAGGCATGACGGTTACTGTATTGTATGGCTTAAAGGAACAGAATGAATACACAATAAAGCCGGATTCTCCGAAGTTTCTTTAAACACAAACGAAAGCTGCAGTACAAAGTCTTAGTTAGGACATGCATGCCACTATCTGCCTTTGTGGTTCTGTGTCTCTTAACTCACAGGATGAACGCATAATACAACTAGATTCTCAACAAAAAGAAAATCATAAAACAGTACAGTATGTGCATATCTGTTTTTGTGTCCCTTAACTCAAACTCCTGGCTACCAGTAGTGATGTGGAACACCTGTTTTCTCTTCTCACTGTACTCAAAGGCTGTCAGGAACCCGTTGGTCTGGAAAGAAGTCAGAGACGAGGAGTCTAAACGAGCTGATGCTAAGAAAAATATGAGACGCTGATAGTGATTGGTTAATTCGGCCCCCCTGCCAATCAGTGTTTCCTTAAGACTTAGCAGCTGGCTATCTTATCTCGCATTGACCTTTGGCACTTTTGCACGTTGCTGTGGATAAGAGCATCTGCTAAATGACTGAAATGTAAACTGTAAGCACATGGCAGGTTGTGTTTGGAGCAGCGACAGCTTTAATTCTCTTTTATTCTCACCAACAGCTTCCCAGCAGCTTCTTTAATCTTGTCCACCTTTGCTTCAGACAGCCCCTTAACGTTACAGAGGGCGCGGCGTGTGGTCATCTGGATGCCCTTCACTGTGCAGATCCCAATGGTCTTCAGCTTTTTTATATCTGCCATATTCTGTACATGAAGGAGAGGCAATGCTGAATTGTTCGCTGCAGGAGCCATATTCTACATAACGTCTAAAACCAGTTTCTGTAAAACAATTGCCGATACTGTCGTCATGATACTCACAATGCCATGCTTTTGTAGGAGGTCAATGTCTTGGAAAAATGACTCCTAGGAAAAGATAATATTGAATGTAATCAGTTAAGACAAAACTTCCTCACATTGCAAGACTAGAATATGGGGCATAATCACAACAATCAGAATGGATAAAAACCTCTTAGATTGTTGCCAGGTTAGCCACGGATTTTTCGATTAGTATACCTTATAAAGTTGGTCCCAGTTACTTGAATTGATTCAAACACGCACAAGCTTTTTAAATAGCTCAGATAGGCGACTTACCTCCTCGTCTTGGTATCCAGCTTCGTCCTCTACAACTTGATCTTCGGCAGACTTCATATTGACTGAAGCCAATATAAATTTATAACGAAACACAGTTGGTTACGTTAAGCTTTTAGTAAACTCGCTAATATTAACCGCCTAGACAGCTAATAAAACACCCTCATCTTTTTAACAAGTATAATATTTGTTTAATTTCTAAAACATTTGATGTAATTAGCGAACGCTCTTATCTAGAGCAACTCACCGAAAGTGCGGAAGTTCAACAAGTAACGGAGTAGTTGAGTTTCGAAGTTAGGTTATTTGAAGTAACTATAAAATTTTACAAAACAGAATTGTAGACATTTGATGGGGAAATAAATACCCTAGGCTCGTCCAATTCTAAATGGCGCGAATTCGCTATCTCGCTTAAACTTTACTGGCGATGACAAATCAGACGTCCTCGCGCTGTCAAGTTTACTGCCCTCCGTCGGCCTGGCAGTAGTGAAATATACCTGATATTAAATCCGTACTTCCCTTTGATGTAAGACGCCTACAGTGCATAGTCGCCTTAAAAAGACAGTTGGGTAAAATAACATTATGCGCTTATCGGTCTCTGCTCTTAACATGATGGGCTACACACAGACCCCTACTCGATTACTCTACTCTGAAAATGAAATCTTCCACTATAAATTCCACCAGAGAATCTGTTTACTCTGGGAATATCGTCTGGGATCACTTACTTGGGAAAGTCAGTGTTAATGGTATGTTTTTTTCTGCCAATAAAAACCAGGAGGAATCATAAATTGAGTTCAAGTGGCTTCCCAAATTAGGTGTCAAATATCTTGGGGGTAACAATTGACCCAGAACAATCTCATTCAAGTACCTTGTTTAAAAATATAAGTGGCAGAATTTTTAAATCTTAGTGCTAAAAGACAGCATTTTCTCTGTTTAAAGGAAAACTCTTTCTGATAAGCTGCTTTGGTCACTTGTAGACTCGACTATTGTAATGCCCTTTTCACTGACAGTCCACTTTGACCAAACCTTTACAACTATTGCAAAATGCTACCACTAGAATCTCAGCCAAAGCAAAACACGCTGACTGCAAGGTGTTACGTC
Organism: Hiodon alosoides; assembly: GCA_025775065.1. Taxonomy (NCBI): domain Eukaryota; kingdom Metazoa; phylum Chordata; class Actinopteri; order Hiodontiformes; family Hiodontidae; genus Hiodon; species Hiodon alosoides. The sequence continues at coordinate 30,254 of JAOYSI010007878.1, read as the reverse complement.
TTACTTTCAAGTCTCTAAATGGACTTGGGCTTTGGTATTTAAAAAATTCCCTTGCATCAGGCCACATATTTGTTTTTGTATGCGGCTTTAATCCTCCCGCGGGACACAATGTCAGACAACACTAAACATTAAATTTATATATTTTTCCTCCTCTTGTTTGTCAGCTGCAAACCGTATTTTTCTTTCTCTTTTTTTGCAGTTTATCCTCCCTGGATAATATATTTTGTCAAATAAACAACACATACATTCTTCATACAGTATAAATCTTTATTTCACGAAGGCTTGTACAGTACACACATTTATTTTATGACAAAAACGTCACAATTTTATGTATAATTGATAATATAATTTTTTTTTTTTTTAAGATTTTTTTGGGGACAAAAAACATGGCTTTATATATATATATTTATATAAAACTGAACTGAACGGTTCTTCGCTAAGTCTGAAATCTAAAGCTAATGCAGTAATGGATCTTACAACACTGAATGAAATTCATTAATGAAGCTTAAGCCTCAAGTTTGCATGTGTTCTGTATCAAGGCCTGGCTGTCATTAGGAGGTTTATCACAGGTTCCTTTTTTTAAAAGTTTTCACGAAAACTACTTTATGGCACGTGTCTATCTCGATGTCATGAGTGGGAGCACCGTGGGCACGCCAATCAGTACCTGCTGGGAATTCTGACGATTAACAGCCTTTATTAATGGCCAGGTTTTCCCAGTACGTAGTCGGTCTTGAGCAGGAGGAGGGAACACACAAAATGGAAAGGAACACAGATGAAAACCAGGAACGAGCATGCGTCAGAAACATGGCTCACATGTGGCTGTGACAGCGGCCATATTTAATTTAACTTATTTCTTGTTCTTTCTCAGTGATCCCGTGAGCTTGACCTGGAGGGAAAGTGATGGAGAGGCGAATCCGTGGTTTAAACTCAGACTGTCTGGTGTATGTTTGCATGCAACATAATAGCTTATGTTAACTTAAACAGAAAATAGACTATTTACCTGGCCAGGTTAAACGTTACAGACAAAACTAGTATCAGTGCTTTTAGTCAATGTTTACAGTTAATGTTCACTGTTAGTTTAACAAAAAAGAAATAAAACACAAAAAGAGAAATGCTTTTTTCAGGCTAAATTAATGAAGAGTGATAAGGGCCCCATGCTCCTCAGGGTTTTTCCATTGGCATTGCTGTTTATTACATATTAAGATACTTTAGCAGACCAACATTGTCTACCATAGACCATGGTGCACATGGAAACCCACCATGAGTCCACAGAACGCTCTGGTGCTACAAACATGAAAGCTTATCATCATAGTATCACACATCCGGATTCCTTCTTTTCATTCAGTTTTAATTCATTCTGTTTTATTTTCTCCATTTTCTCTTTTAAAGAGCTCTCTTTCATCTCAGATATCTTTCTGAGCAACAGACTTTTCTAAATGCATTTCCTCCCGTTTTGTCATTTCCAGTTGATGTTTTTAAATTAAGTCTTTAAAATCTCTCATGTATTTGTCTTTAAACTCATTCAGTTCCTCTGCTTGTTTTCTTGCTTCATTCTCATACTTGTTCTTCATTTCTTTTATTTGTCTATCATGCTCTTTCTCAATTTCTTTACGCTCTTGTTCTTCACGTTCTCTCTGGATTTTATCTTCCTCTCTTCTTTTCTGTCTCTTCTTCTTTCTCTCTCTCAAATTCCTCTGTCAGCTTTTTAATCCTGATTTCCTCCTCTTTTCTTCTCTGTTCATCCTCACATTCTCTTTCTTTTCCTTCTCCCACTTCTCTTGTTGTTTTTTCATCTTGGCTTCCATCTCAAGTTTTTCTTTCTCAAATTCTTCCTCACTTCTTTCCTTTTTTCCCCTCTCTTTCTCTTTTCTCCACTCTTCTTCTCTCACTCTGTCATTCCTTTCAGACTCCATTTTCCTTTCAAACTCTTTCCTCATTCTCTCCTGTTCAGATTCCCACCCTCTCCTCTCTTCCTCCTCTTTCTGTTTCTGCTCCCACTCCTCTAGTTTATCCTTCATCTCCTTTTTACCTTTCTGTGCCTCTTCAATTTTCTTTTTCCACTCATTTCTTTCTATTTCCTCACACCTCCTCCTCTCCTGCTCCTCCTGCTCTCTCACTTTTCTTTCTAACAACTGTTTGTCTAACAACTCCTGCCTCTGCTTTTCCTCTTCTGCAACCTTCTTCCTCTCCTCCTCTTCTCTTTCCTTTTGCTGTCGTTCCTCTTCCTCTTTATATCTTTTTCTCTCCATCTCCATCTGTTCAAGTTTGTCATTCCACTCTAAACTTCTTTGTTCTAAATCCTTATTCCTCCTCCTGTCCTCCTCTTCTCTTTTCTCCCTGTTCTCTCTCAGCCCATTCTTCTCGTTCTTTTCTTATACAGTCCTCTCTTTCCTTCAGTATTTTTTCTCTCATCTTTCTTTCTTCTTCCACCTTCATTTCCATTATTTTTTCCCCCATCTCTTTTATTTCCAGTTCATGTTTGGCCTTCAGTTCTTCTTTCTCAGCCTGAATTTCCATCCCTTTCTCCTTCAGTATTTCCTCCTGTTTCTTTCTGATGGCCGCCTCTGCCTCCTGGAACATTTCAGTAGTGTAGTAGCTCCCTCCATTAACAGACAACATGTCATCTATCTTTCTAAGGAGCTCAGTTACCTGAGTGTGATCATTTTTTCCCTTGTTATTGAAGACATTAACCCTGTTTCCACAGTCACAAACTAACTTCAAATAACTTCTTTAAATTCACCATCTGTAAGCAACAGCTTGTCTCTTGGTATTGAAGGTAGTTCTGGATCCTGGTACAGAGAAGGAAAAACCCTTCATTTCTTCTCACCATCTTGTCTATTTTCTCAACAAGTTCTGTGACCTGAGTGTGGTCATCCTTGTGCCTGGTGCTGAACTTGTGAAACCTTCCTGAACATTCTGTGATAAACTTTTGCACTGGGTCATTACAGGCATCTGCTTCATGTTCTCTGGAGATTAACAGCACCATTGTGTAATGCAGAGCATCTTCACTAAAATGTTCCAGAATAGCCTTTGCTCTTTGAATGCCCTCTCTCCCTAGGATGGCATTTCCCACAAAACTCTTCTCCACTTCATTCTTCCCCAGCAGAATGATCCTCAGTTCCTCAGAAACTGTAAAAAAAGAAGAATACTGTGTTACTATGATTTTTGTCAGCCTAGAGGTTTTTTGGCAAAGGTAGGTTATGACTATAAACTAAAACGTTGAGAAGATAGGTAGGTTTAACAAGACTGTACGCAGTAGAGATCCAAGCGCAAAGATTAATGGAGAGTTGATCAAGTCTCACGGTCAGACAGACAAGATTTATACACCGGTAGACAGGGCAGAGCAATAGAGTTAATCAAAAAAACGTAAACACGGTTAGACAGGCTAGTTTCAGTAACGAGCAAACAGGGCATTACAGGTCATCCAAAGACCCATTAATATGGCCAACAGGCAATGGATCAAGACACAGAATTTCAAATAAGCACTAATGCTCAGAAACAACCAAAACAGTATGAGACTGCAATAACTAACCAGAATAAACAATTATAAATACACTCTAATAATTACTGACAAAACAAGGTGTGAACATTTAATGAAACATGAAAATTATGTGAAAATCATAATTTACGCTCGTTAGAACTCTGGTGAGGTGGAGCGATGTCAATTAATCGATTGCTGACCAGGACGAGGCTTTACACATAGGCTTGCACATAGGCTTGCACATTGATATATAAATTATTATAAAGGTGGCACAAGTGCCAGGTAAAAATAACATCAAATGGATAGCTTAATGGCATTTGGACATTGTAAATACTTCCAAATTACTTTCACAGTGCCAAACCAGGGGACCAGGCTGATCTTGAAAAAATAACTGTCGAAATTTTGCCCCCTGGTTTGGCACAATAAAAGTAACATGGGTGTAGAAAACCATTAAATTTACCATACTCCCCAGCTAAACAATTAAAATTTACTCACAGAAAAGCGGTGCATCCATGCTCCATCTCCATCGCTGTTGTCTTGCATCTGTAATTAAAATATAAACACAACTACTCAGTACTTGATTTCAGTATTGGAGTAATTACTTTAGTCATCACTCATGACAACCGAATATTTATTCAGTCTGAAACATGGTTAATTATTATTATTTTGTGAATCATGAGCATACATGGAGAATATTCAGAGTTAAAGATACACAGAGCCGTCTTTTATGTCTTTCTGTAATTAACTTAGTTGTCATCGATCATCAAATTCTGCTCTTTTGGCAAATAGAGACAAAGATTCAGTATTAATCAAACGCATTAATTAAATCCGATGCAGGTGACATAACCACGTTTTAAGGGTTAATATTTGTGTTGCATTTCTGTTACATATGTATTATTAAATAAGTTTTCATTTCATTAAGGCAAGGTAAATTAAAATCAACATGGAACAAAATGCCTTATCTAGCTCGCAAAAAACATTTTTTCGTTGTACGCGTCAAAGTGCGTAACGAGAGTGCCTTTAAGGTTTCCACAATTTATGACGCATTCCGTGCGAAGAAAAATCGCCACTGCGACTTTTGTCTTAATGTCTATGGCTCCATAATAACGATAGATTTATCGTTTTATTTATTTTATTTATTTTATTTATATTCGCAAATTAAATTAAAGCGACTACTTACCTATGTTGGATTGTTCCGCGACTTAGTTTCATGTTTCATGACTTAGTTACAAAGCAAGAGAGAGAAGTTGACAAGAGGTTGTATGGTTGTTCCACTGGGTTAATGGCTCATCTGACGAAATGTGATGACTGCAATAAACATAGTATGGTGGGGTAAAAGGTTATACAACAATAAACATGGTTTAAAGTGCATGGTTTTTTTTTTTTTTTTTTGAGGATGGTTAGGACTGAAAAACAAAAATATATTTTAATAATTCCTTACTGCATGTTCTCTGCTTGAATGTTTTATTATTTACATAAACAAACTTAATTGTATTGTAATTGTCTGTTATCTGTTACTACAGGAATATGTTACATTGTTCTCAATTACTTGAATTATATTGTGTGGTCTGCAAAAATGTTTTTAAAGATTTATTATATTCTGAACAATATTTCTAAAAACATTTCTATCATTTATTTTATAAAATAAACCTACTGAAGGATAAACTGTTGAATGAAGCATAATATTTAGCCTATGTAATTCATCCAACATTTTGCCTCAGAACAATGATAATAGTTTAAAGGAACTAAACAATATTTAATATGCTGTTCAAAACGAGCATGCTACATACGTGCAAAGTAATTAGGTGTGGTTCTGTAACGTTCTCGACAGAAGGTCCGCTTGTCTGACTCTGAGATGGCCTGATCACATGGGAGAGGAAACCGGAGACGGGGTAATCTCATGCCACCCTGGTGTTGGATATACGGCATCCCCGTGGATTGTCCCTCCAGAAGTTGCTGTTATGCACCTTGGGGCACAGGAACAGAGAAACCCAGTTGCAGTGCTGAGAGGGAAGGTCAGACAGGAGTGGGTTGGGTACCGGCAGGACATGGCAATCAAGGCTAGGCAAAGCCGTGGTCGTGGACAAAAGCAATGGTCAGGCGATCAGACTTATGAAGAACATACTCTGTTCTGTTTTTGGCATTGTGCAGCGGTTAACACTCAGAACCGCTGCAGTGAAAAGACTAGAGGATAGTCTAGGTTAGTGAGGAGTTAATATGTGGAACAGAAAACCAAGTTGGGAGGTACAGGGCGAATGGGAGTAGAGGGTGATTGAACCCGTGCACATGGGATTCTGGAATGTTAAGTGAATCATTAGTGGGAAGGAGTGACTGATAAGAAAAGGTGATAGCAACACCTAGTGAGGAACTGGGGCTGTGTTGTGGACTGTGACAGGTGCGTCCCTCTGATTTTCTCTAGGAAGGCTTGTAGGTGTACCAGGGCTTGTTGTGAACGAGCTCGCAATTGAAAGGGATGTCACTCCCTAGAGTCGAAGACAAGAGAATGTTTAGTATAGACTTTGGATTAACAAGTTTATCGTCTCTCTTGTCTGTTTTGACCACTTGAGTTCAATCCCCTGGTAAGGAGGGCTTGAATTAAAAAGGCTCAAAACTCCAATAGATTTATGTCGCCTCTGCATCACTAGAGCCCCCACACAACTCCCAGTCGTCGTGGTGATCGCTTGGCATCTCGTCTCCATCCCTAGAGCGTGATCTTGCCTGATCAATAAAGAGGGAGGGCATTGACCTTACCATCCAACCATACCTGCAGGGACCACAGGTGTTTGCTTTTATAATGCAACTTAGTATAACTTATGTGGGAAGATAAATACCAATACTGATATGTGTTTTCATATGAATGTATTTTTAGTCCAGTCAATATAACTATAATACGTTACTGTAACAGTTAACTATTTTAACATAGCAATTAAAGTGTCATCGTAGTTGTTCAACTCTTAGGCTCATGTCAGTTATTGTCTATTCATAGCTAATGTCATCACATAAGGTAACCACAGATCGACTTGAAGCAGTTTAATATAACTATAGTTTTATATATATTAACTATAGTTTATAAACTAAGTTTTCTGAATAGGTTCACCTTACATTTATGAACAGAAGTGGTTTATCTAACATCTTTAAGATGTATGGTAATACTGGCCTATCCCAAGGTGGTAACCTTTGTTTTTGGAGATGAATGTTAGAAGAGAGGGCACTGTAGACGCAGGAAAATAATTTTTGTGTTTGCGGTAAAGGAAGGTGAAGAAGAAAGGATATGCAGGACAGAGTCTTTGTGTTCAGTCGATCCCAGGGGCAAACCAGATAACTTAATGCCAAAAATTAGTATTAAAAATATTCAATCTCTTTAGCAATTTTGTTTAATCTCAATCTTTAAAAAGGTTGCTTGTCTAATAGCTGTAGGTGTAATACCTTACTGAGGGAAAATTCAAGACACCATTGCATTTAACAATATCTACAGACCTATCTAACTAAGCAGGTTAGTTAAGAATCCAAAAGTAACTTCTTGTGAGTTTTGCAGGTGTACCCAAAAGTGTCGCCCTTACATGATCTTACTGGGCTAGGAAAAGAAGAACTGTTTAATGACCAACTCTGATGGTATTTTATTGCTCTTTAAAATACATTTTCTTGGTTAGATTTGCTGCTCAGTATTTCTACTTAAAGAAGTGTCTATTCTGCATATTAAATTAAAAATGTGTCTATAAATTAAATGTTTCGGTTGCATTGATTTGTTGATTGCTGAAAATGCAGAAATTATATCAATATGATACAATTTTAATGTTACGGACAACTCGCTGTACAAGTTTAGCTGGTAAAAATGTTTATTTTTATATTGCTAGTAAAGTAGACTACATTTAACTGTAATATTTGATCATTGAAATAGTGGAAGCAAGAGGCCCCTTTCTCACCAAACTCGACAGATGCTTTCATCACTGCTAGGGAGGGCATGGACCCTGTGTGTGCAACTATAAAATGCCTCCTGGTTCTGCAGGAACACAGATGTCATTAGCTCGGTCTACGGGCAATCAGCCGCCCTCCTGAGCACAGGCCTAACAGGGAGAACAAGATGGGCCAACACAGAAAAACAGTTAAAACAGAATATACAGATATGTGGCCATTATCACACTCTTCCAGACCGGTCCTTCTCTGACAACATGCAACAGGGTCTCAAGGTCTCCACATTCACGCAACAGGGTCTCAAGGTCTCCACATTCACGCAACAGTCTCCCAAGGTCTCCACATTTACACAACAGTCTCCCAACGTCTCCACATTCACGCAACAGCGTCTCAAGGTCTCCACATTCACGCAATAGGGTCTCAAGGTCTCCACATTCACGCAACAGGGTCTCAAGATCTCCACATTCACGCAACTGGGTCTCAAGGTCTACACATTCACACAACTGGGTCCCAATGTCTCCACATTCACGCAACAGTCTCCCAATGTCTCCACATTTACACAACAGCGTCCCAACGTCTCCACATTGACACAACAGGGTCCCAACGTCTCCACATTCACGCAACAGGGTCTCGGCAGTAGACCAAACTGAAAGTAAAAGAGTTTTAGTTTGCCTGTTAAGGACAGGGTGTCCTACCGCAGGGGTTTTCAAAGTGTTGGCCGCCAGGGGGCGCCAAGATTCGAAATATTTTTTTTATCTTTTTCATGCCATTTGTGCAATGGCACCTCGGCTCATTACCATGAATCCAGCTGCCACACGCAGTGATTTGTCCTCACAATGCCCAAGAATTAGTTACTTAGTCAAAAACATAGTGAAACATAGCTTGTTTGATGATTCCAAAACATTTAAGTGTGTGTGTATTTTTGTGCTGACCTAATCAACCAGTCATAATAATCTAAATAACTGAAATCGAGAACAGTATTGACCCTACGACGAATACCTGGGCACTCGGGCCAACGTGGCTCCACCCTTTTGTTCAGAGAGTGCTGCTAATCTGCGGGCATGCTTCCAAAATAAAGTTAGTTCTGCAGTTACCCTTATGGCCCTATTGTTCAGGTGCTGCTTAGACAGAGAGACTTCCTGCCATCCCTTAGAATGGACTCCTTATCAGCTAATGCTACTCAGCTCCCCTTGTCTGTCCAGTGTAGGGTTTTACATAGTTCAGGATCCTTGGCCTACATCGGTTATTATAGAGTGACAAACTCAGCTTCAGGTCTTTGACATCCTTACTCCACAACAGTGAATAAAAACCCCTGACCCTAGGACTGAGTCTACCGAGATCCTAAAAAGACAAAAGTTTTACAATCTATTAGGATTTATAATCGGCAAACCATGGTTAAATGCAGAATTTTAATTATGAAATGTTTATCCATGGCAGATTGGGAATAAGTTGCATGAATATAAAACAATCGTCTGAGAATGTGAGTTTATTAACATAAATTAAATAAAAGTTCTAAATACACACAAGTAATATTACATTTGAACACCACAATAAACAAATTGGATATTTTATAATCTATGATTCCGACTTGTCGAGAGCCGGTTCTGGGCTCAAGTGTCTATAAATTACTGTTTGAGATTCTGTCTATGAGCGCCCCCTGGTGGTTATTCTGTATATAAAACAGGTACATAATGTTTACAATTTGTATAAAATAGTTTTTTAATGTAAACTAATCCAGTATCGTGCATTATCATGAGCTTTATCTTGCAGAAATTCCATTATTATATTTATTTATTAATTTTCTTTAAGCAAATCCCAAGAAAACCTGGGTGATGAAGACAACGTTTTAGTGCACAATTGATTAAATTTCTATATTTAGATTGTGCATATTTACAACTGTTACATTTAGATATATAGCATTGTGCTTTAATGTCCTTGGCCGTATCTTCTAAAATATTCTAAAAAGATGTGTGTCTAGCGTGGCATTTCGTATTCGAGTAAATCCTATTTTTATCATCCTATATTTATATTGCATGCCTTTTCATAACTGATAACCTAGATGAGATTAGGCGAGGAAATCGATATTTAAATATCTATAGATATTTATCGAATTTAAATACGCGTTCCAAAAAACCACAATTTAGATACACCAAATTATGCTCTAAAATATAACCATGACTGCCATTATTTAAAAACATATTGTGGTGGTGGGTGACTTTATATATTTAAATACATTTACCTTAAGAACATGTATTAGTATTTGTTTAGCGTGGAGGAAATTACTGAGCAGTAAAACGACCTTCTGCCGTCTCTCGATTATTTGTCGAAAAAAAACATTACCATTCAGAATTGACCTGTTACCGTATTCTGTTTGAATATGTCGCATTAGCTAGTCGCTATCGCCTATGCAAGTAGATTCCAAAGTTGCGGTGTCTCAGACATTGTTGCAGAAGACGGTTATATCTTTTCCGGTGGACAGCTAAATATTACTATGATGGAGGAATCTGGGGACGAATTTATGAAGTATCGGTCGCCGCTGGTCTCACGATACGCCAGTAAAGAAATGGCATACAACTTCAGTGATAAGAAGAAATTCACAACCTGGAGAAAACTTTGGATTTATCTTGCCAAAGCCGAGAAGGTCTGACACAGTGCGTCGCTCTGTTAGTTTATCTCTGATAGTCTTTCGTTCTTTCAAGTCAGATTTTACCGTCTGTCCCAGCAGCAGCATTAGCCACTGACAGGATATCAACATGGCATTCATTTTGGGTTCTTCTCGACCCTGAGTAACTCGTCTCAAATTGCTTACCCCCAAAAATAGTTTTTAAAAAGGTCATCTTGATGCACCAACTTGAGCAGTATTTCGCTGGAATATAATTTAGCAAATGTTGACTTGGCTAATAATTTTGAGCAGCGCCTGCTGTACGCAGCGACGAATATTTTACCTGCTAAATACAAGTATAGTGGCGTTCGATTATTGGGAATTATGTCTGGGTAATCGAGCTTCCCATTGGGTAAAATCTCTAGAAGTCTCGTGTCATTTTTTCCACACAAATGCATGCAATTAAACTGCATTGTACTTGTTCATTTATATTTGTGTTTTTAACTTCAAATTTCTTTCTTTTTCGTTTTTAACACAATATGGCCTTTCTATTCGGTTGTTAGACTTAAATGTTTTTCCTCACACTCATTTAACTTTAAGGAATGGCGGTGCAAATTAGTTCCATGCTTTAAGTCACATGAATGGTATTTAGTAAGGGCAGAGGGAGAGAGGGGTAAAGGAAGACTGCAAACAGACTTGCGTTTGAGTGGAAGTTTTTCACAGTAGTGAACACAGATCGTAGCTTCACGTCTTCCCAAAATATAGGTTACACATAGCACAAGAGTGAGGCACAAGAGTGTGGCCATAAGACTGAAAACATTCTTCTTTTCACGCCACATATTTTGAGGGTCATTAAATTGAATGGGTACCTATGTGTTGATCAATTGTTCTCCTCTGCATTGATGGTTACTCAAGGCTGAGGACTCCTCTCCCTTCAGGTCGTAGCTGTGGGCACGCTCGCAGAAAGGCTAATCGGCTGTCTTCCCTTTAACCTCCCACATCCCATCAGGCCCTGGGTCTGCCCATCACAGACGCCCAGGTGGCGGAGATGGAAGCCCATTGGGAGGACATCGACTTCGCCATGGCGGCAGACGAGGAGCGGAAACTGCGGCACGACGTGATGGCCCACGTTCACACCTTCGCCCACTGCTGCCCCGCCGCTGCGCCCATCATCCACCTGGGGGCCACCTCCTGCTACGTGGGGGACAACACGGTAAGGAGCGTAACCCAGCAGAGTCAGTTACACACCAGAAAACCTTTCCAGCAGGAGTTTAACCAAGTCAAGGGTATGGCTAAGGTGCTGAGTGGGTCAAACCAGCAGAGTCAGTTACATACCAGAAAACCTTTCCAGCAGGGTCATATCACCCAACAGTCTCCCATCAAATGTCTCAAATTTCACTGGGTTTGCGGGGAAATCTATCATTTACATCTTATATCTTACATTTAAGTCATTTAGCAGACGCTCTTATCCAGAACGAAGAACAAAAGTGCCATAGTTTAAGGGTTAATGCGCCATAACATCAACTTAGCTACCTTTCCCTAATGATGGCTACTGTGAGACTATAAAGACTAATGCTTCAAAGGAGATAACATGATATTGATATACATGCATGATATATAATATCAATAATCACAATATAAGCGTCTATATAGCAGTCAGTTCCAGGGAGGTAGAGGTACGTTTTCAGTTTCCTCTTGAAGGAAGTGTAGACCTCAGATCGTCTGATGTCCTCAGGTTGGGTGTTCTGCAATTTTCGGTGCAAGTAACGAGAAAAATTCTCTATCATATACTCTAAGAAAGGGAATGCAAGGTCCAGGCGGTCTGTAAATGGTGACCAAACTTAAAATGTTCAATATTGTATTATCATTCACAGCTAGGTCTTATGTTCAATAGGCCAGTTTATTTTATCTTTGACCCTCTTGGTGGGGTTCCCTTTCCCCTGTTAATCCTGACTAAGGCTATGGACTGATCAATAGGGCGTTGCACAAGACTGAAATCCTGTGCTGTGTTTCAGGATCTGATCGTGCTTCGTGACGGCTTCAGCATCCTTCTGCCTAAGGTGAGAGAGCGAGCGTTAGGTGATGGATAAGCGGCTAATAAACGGTTAAAATAACCAGGCATTGGCGTGCCTTCAGCATGGGCGTGTGCCCTGATGACACGTCTTGTCTTCCTGTCTGTCTCCTTAGCTGGCCCGGGTGATAGACAGACTCGCTGGCTTCGCTAAAACATACGCTGACCTGCCGACTCTGGGCTTAACCCATTACCAGTGTGTCCCCCCCCCCCCCCCCTTTGTATTGACTCTTGTCCCTGTTTTTGGTCGGGTTTTACGTTTTTGTTAATTTAAATTTGGAGTCACAAATAATTTTTACATTTTTCACCCAATTATTTGTCTCATCACCAAAAATCCTGCCACCACACAAGGGGAAAGTGAATAAGTAGGACTAGTCTCTTCAAGTGTATCTTTACTGACTGAGTCAGTGTTACGTTTGACCCGATGTTTATTTCTCCCTATGTCTGCACCTCCTCACTTTCTCTCCCATCACACCTCCTACAGGCCGGCCCAGCTGACCACAGTGGGGAAGCGGGCCTGCCTCTGGATTCAGGACCTCACCATGGACATGCGGAACCTTCAGCGTGCCCAGGACGACCTGCGTTTCCGGGGGGTCAAAGGAACCACCGGCACACAGGCCAGCTTCCTGCAGCTCTTCCAGGGGGACCATGATAAAGTGAGCACCATGCATCCCAGATGAAGTGGTCCTGTTTAGGGTGAAGTGGGTAAAAACATGGGGTGCTTGCTTGTGGTAATAAAGCAAATGTAATAAAAAAGTGTGTTGTGAAGACTTTTATAATTGTTTATTGGTTGAGTGGTTTGAGTTCACAGACCATGGGAGGGCAGTGTTAGGTGAAGTTTGTCCAGCTCTTGACCGAATCTCTTCTTTTTGCAGGTGGAGGAACTGGACAGAAAGGTCACAGAAATGGCTGGATTTAAAAAGTAAGTCCTGTTACAGCAGACCTGTCGATCGGCTGTTTTGCTCACAACCTCAGTGACACAGTCCAGTCAAAAGGAAAAGACTTCTGGCATATTCTCTGATCGTGTTAGTTTTCGCATTGTACTTTCACATGAACAAAGTAATGGTTCTGCACCGTCCCGTGTGCGTTGCCATCCCATGTTTCTCTTTAATTTCCATCTTCCTTAATGCATTCCTGTATATTATCTGCCTTCTCGCTGATGCGCTCAGAGCGTACCTGGTCACCGGACAGACCTACAGTCGCAAGGTGGATGTCGACTCCCTGTCAGTGCTGGCCAGTCTCGGGGCCACCGTCCACAAGGTGAGTCACCGTCCATGCCTGCCTCAAACCAAGCTGTCGCCGTCTCTCTCTCTTCTGAAACGGAGGATAACCGCTGAAGCGCTTCAGAGGCACTGTAGAAGTTAAAACTCCAACGTTGTCACAGAGGTAGTAAGTGCATCGATGGTGTATGTTGTTAGCAGCCTCTACGTGACACAGCAGATGTGTGGAATGATGGCATGCTCTGTTTTGGTAAAATAATAGCTTTTATATCAGCATAATGATTGCAACTTGTCAGCAGTTGACTTATGAAGAAGAGTTCCTTATGCTCAAAACGAACCGTTATAAAATGAAAAATGGCTACTGGTTCCCTCTTCAGATCTGCACCGACATTCGCCTGCTGGCCAACCTTAAGGAGATCGAGGAGCCCTTTGAGACGGAGCAGATCGGTGAGCCACGAGTGATGCCTGTCGTCGTCATGGCGTTTCTGTCTCTCTGTGACTCGGTGACTGGCTCGTAACTGAGTGCTATGTGATTGTGCTTGCTTGAACACACCCTAGTGCTTCCCTAAAAGGCCTGCGATGCCCTTGGTCGGTGCCCTGCCCTGATGGGAAATTGTTGATACAGATGTTTAGAAACCTACCTCACCCTTCAGGACTCTACTCTCCCCCTTGTCCCTTCCAGGCTCCAGTGCCATGCCCTACAAGCGAAACCCCATGAGGTCCGAGCGCTGCTGCAGCCTGTCCCGCCACCTGGTGGCGCTGCTGTCCAACCCGCTGCAGACGGCCTCTGTGCAGTGGCTGGAGAGGACACTGGACGACAGCGCCAACAGGTGCGATGTCACGCCGGGACCCCAACGCCGCGCCCAGGCACAAAGACGCACACTCCCACAGAACTCACTCTTTTTCCCCTCACAGGCGGATCTCCCTGCCTGAGGCCTTCCTGACCGCCGACATCATCCTCAGCACCCTGCAGAACATCACGGAGGGACTGGTGGTCTATCCTAAGGTAACGGTCTTCTTGGGGTTTTGAAATGAACGACGGCGTGTAAAATAAACTTAATCAAGAAGGGCCCCTGTTTGTTGGTTTTGCATTTTCACTACTTATAGAAAACCTTTTCATCATACTTACTGTGTCCCTAGTTTTGCTGTTGACAGCCAAACCTGTTAATACAGCAAATGTATTCTTCCCGATCGCCCTCTGTCTGGCCTTCCTCAGGTGATTGAGAGGCACATCCGTCACGAGCTGCCCTTCATGGCCACGGAGAACATCATCATGGCTATGGTCAAAGCGGGGGGCAACAGACAGGTACGGTGGGGGCTTACCCCCAGGCACCACATTCGTGGAGACCCTCACATTTGCCATAGATATGCTGACGTTAGAGCACACCCATTTGTGCGCTTGTGGGTTTTTTTGCATACAGTGGAAGGCGTTCAAGGAGGCATACGCCAGTAAGATGATTTATCGACTCACAAAGTTATTGATGCTACTCACAAACTCTCTGACGACGTTGTTTCTCATGCACAATTCGGCGACACTTCTCTGCTGACTTCCGTCTTCAGTACAGCCCCCTTTTCACCTCATCCTCCTCAGTTTGACCCACGGTTTACTTCGGTTCGGCGTACGATGAATCATTGTCAAGGCAACGGAATGAACGCTGACACCGTCTCTCCCGCTCCTGCAGGACTGCCACGAGAAGATCCGAGTGCTGTCCCAACAAGCTGCAGCTGTGGTCAAACAGGAAGGGGGTGATAATGACCTCCTGGCCCGTGTTCAGGCTGACCCCTACTTCGCCCCCATCCTGGGCCAGCTGGACTCCCTCCTGGACCCTAAGACCTTCATAGGGAGAGCTCCTCAGCAGGTAGGAAGGGGGAACCATGGGTGAAGACACAGGGATTACATCACTAGTTATCCTCTCTTCTTATCTGGGATCCTGCAGTCCCTCTCTTTGTACTATATGATATTACCACTAATCATTATCATTAACCATGGTATCGTTATGGAATCAGTCAACCGTCTCATAATATTAAACTTGTAGTAAATGTGTGAGCTGTTGATAACCTCCTTCCCTCTCTCTCACTCGCACACCACACACCACACAGGTATCCCGGTTCCTGTCTGAAGAGGTATATCCGTTGTTGCAGCCTTTTAAGGGCAACATGGACGTCAAGATGGAGCTGGAGCTGTAGGATATGGGTGCAGTTAAAGATGAACAGTGTTTGTAACCTGATGAACGGTCAAATAAACCCGTGGGTTGTCTCCAGGGAGGGGTTATTTTGGGTTCTGTTGTCAGGGCGTTATGGTCCTTATGGATTCTGAGGTACCCCTAACAAGATTTCATACACAACTGGGTCTACTGTGTCTTGTTGGAACTATGCTGAAATAAAGAACTGCTAGAAGCCAAGTTAAACTGTCTTTAGATTTGTTTATATGGACTATTAAAATACATATTTGAAAGTTCCAGAGGGTGTCTTTGCAAATAGAAAACCTTTGATATTAATAGTTTACTTGGTACAATATTTCCTGTGTAGGAGCATACACGAACAAATGATGGTTTAGATATTTTTAAATCAAAATAAATCTGTTCAATGTCAGAAATAACCATAGTGTAGCCTGCATGCCTGTATGGTAGAAATGTCCTTCTTTGGTGTGTTTGAATCACGGAGAGTGGATGACACCGCCCCTCCCGCACAACCGTTTACTATGTTTCATTGACACATTTTTTTGTACGCTATAAAATACGAATATATATTTACTTATTCCAGTCTACTTCAGGTTTTAGGATTACAATTGCGGTGTTAAGGATAATTTGGTTTAAAAAAAATACTTATAATATGTATCAAAATGTGTGTTGCCAAAAATTACCCAGGCAAATTTAAAAAGAATTGTGTTTTAGAGTATAATTTGACATTGTGATGAACTCCGAGGACATGTTTTGAAACAGCTCTCGTCTGTCAAGGTACGCGCACGCCTTTCACAGGGAACCAATTAGAAAACACGCGTTTTGGCTCTTTTGAAATCCACATCCAATCAGCAAGGACTGTGCAGATGTTTGAAACTTTGACCCGCCATTTTTGTGTCAAACGCAAGCTTTATTGAGTCAGTGGAATTATATAGTATTTCCTTGTTGTACAGGTAGGTTTTTCATCAGTATTTATATAAGTAATAATTTATATTTCATTATTACATTGTCAGTCTGTTAAACGATATTTGTAAAAGACGAATACTTTTATTTTTAAACCTATGTTAGTGTCTGTTGAACGTAGCAGAAAAAAATGCAGTCACTGCTTTCGAATTAACAATAATCAGAATTAGCTGTCCCCTGTAAATGAACAGCTTAAACGTTATATAATTACTTCTGAAATGTTGAAATATCAAGTGTAAATTAACTTCATGTTGTTGTGAGCGATAGCTAGCGACAAAAGTTTAACCTTAAATGTTCTAGCGGTGTTGTCACGGAGCTAGCTAGTTGGGTATTTGCGTTTTATTTTCTTCGAATATAATTTTAAAAAAGTACTTTCTTGCAAGCCTAACCGGCTATTACCCATTACCCGTATGTAAGAAATACACACACACACATATATATATATATAAATATATATATTAAAAAGACCTATTAGTGGCTGTACTTATTACGACTACTGACCATACAATACAGCTTGTGTCGTTTGTTGTTGAGAGTGGTTTGTGGTTTTTCTGCGTTATCAACAACTGTATCTTGTTTCTGCGTATAAATCTGTTCACCCTTTCTATCAGTCATAGAGATGGAGTCTCGCTTCGGGCACCTTTATCAGCGGGACAGCAGCGTTTCGATGCTCCGGGTGAAGATGTCACGGAGGCGTTCCCAGTCCCAGAAGGAGAACCGGGAACGGGAATTCAGCCGGCATCGACGCTTGGACCAGATACCCGAGTGTGGCCCCGGTGTGCCTACCGAGGGAAAACGGGAAGGGCTCCGTAGGGGAAACGCATTGGCGGAAACTCGGGGGAAAAGTGAGGCCTCCATCTGTTTTTTGTTTTGTTTTTAGCATTCTTTATGTTCTGAAATGTAATGCGTTTGCTAGCCCTCTAGGTATCCTATACCTCTGGTCTGTGTATTTGTCCTCACTATCAGGTGTCGGCACAGCAGCGGACAAGAGTCCTATACCTCTGGTCTGTTTTTATTTGTCCTCGCTATCAGGTGTCGGCACAGCGGCGGACGAGAGTCCTATACCTCTGGTCTGTATCTATTTGTCCTCGCTATCAGGTGTCGGCACAGCGGCGGACGAGAGTCCTATACCTTTGGTCTGTGTTTATTTGTCCTGGCTATCAGGTGTCGGCACAGCGGCGGACGAGAGTCCTATACCTCTGGTCTGTATCTATTTGTCCTTGCTATCAGGTGTCGGCACAGCGGCGGACGAGAGTCCCATACCTCTGGTCTGTGTTTGTCCTCGCTATCATGTGTCGGCACAGCGGCGGACGAGAGTCCTATACCTCTGGTCTATGTTTATTTGTCCTCGCTATCAGGTGTCGGCACAGCGGCGGACGAGAGGAAGAAGATGCTGACACGCTACAAGGAAGCCAAGGAGCTGCAGAAAGAGAAGGAGAAAAGGGCGACGGAGAAGAAAGGCGGGGTCTTTAGGGTGGGCCTGTACAAGCCCCAGCCCCTCGCCCCTCTGCGGCAGGTGGTGGCCTCACAAGGGAAGGAGAAGCTGGCTCAGAATGTGGTGAGTGCAGAACAGCGGTCGAGTTCAGACGCCAGGGAACCCAGTCGTTTGCCCTAACGTTTGTGCGCGGGTTGCGCATCAATCGTTATTGTGTCGCAGAGCATCGAGTGCTAGTTGTGTTTTGAGCGGCGTATGTGACAGCCGCAGCCTCATTGTGCCTCATTGTGGCCCTTTCTTGTCTCTTTAGGCTACGGCGGCCGTCCCGTCCAGTCGAGTGACGCGCTCCATGAAGCAGAACCAGAACCAGACACACAAGGTATGATCCCTGGGATGTCGAAGGGGGCTCTCTTCTCTGACGACCTGCTCCGTGCAAACTTGCCCTGAGAAAGCGTATCGTTGGCTTCGCGGTGAGAGCATTTCCAAATCCAGCAATGATTGTATGTAGTGGTTCCTTTTGCGGTTTGGTAAATCCAGAGATTCTAAACTTCAATTCAATATCATGGTAATGTCACTGGCTATAATTTAATGCTGTTGTCGTTCTTCCGGATTAGCCTGTCCAGCCCCTCACACGGAGAGAGACTGCAGCCAAGAAAGGTATATCTAGATATATATCTAGATGTTTGACCTTGAGTCAAACAAGAAGCTTATGCTACATTGTCATTCTGTAGTCATACCAGTGGTCAACAGCACCGATTGTGTTATGTGAAGTTACACCAGCAAATTCAGAGGATTAAATCATTTATGTATACATGTTGGTGCTTTTGGTGGTTTTCATAGATCTTGTGCAAATTCATCTGAATGCACTGTTTAGATGTAACATTGCCTTTTGTTCAACCCTTTCTGATGTCTTTGCGTTCTCCCTCCTTCAAAGTGGAAGCAACAGTCCGACCACTCAGGTCCCAAGCAAGCAGTAAACTGCAGACAGCACCTCCTGCTGGCAAGGACAAGGCTGTGCCACGTAAGGGCTATCGATTCCCGTTGAAATGTCTGTTCAGTATCACCTCGCCTGACTGAAGTGTAAAGGCCGGTCACCTGTCTAAAGCCATTCAATGTGAAAATATGTTGATGGTGTTCCGAACAGTTAATGGTTTCCGGGAAAGCTTTTTCCCACTTTCTTTCCATTTATATTCTTGCGGTTTCTCAAGTTCCCTAATTTTAGATTCTGTTATTAGTGACTCCATTGCCCGACCCGTGAGTCATAATGCAAGTGTTCAATGTCTATGTCTGTTGCAAGAGTTTATACTTAGCATTCTCCTTCGCCCCTGCCTCTCTCTATCGTCCAGAGCGGACTGCGGTGCTAACCCAGACAGCCAGAATAACCCGGAAGCCACCAGCAGCCCCTGTCGGCGGCAGCAGTGGAACTGCCCCAGGTAGGGCTGCTTATTGAGCGGTACCTGAATGGTGTTGGGCGTTAAGCAGAGATCACTGATTTTGGGCATGTTCATACAAGCGCTTAAGAAGCTAGATATAGAATGGTTTAGAAGAACTTAATTGAGTCCCCGGGGGGGTATGGCACTGTTACATGTATGTGTAAATTAGTGCAAGTCCTTGTACAACCACCATGTAACGCCTCTCTCTGACTCGTTGTAGATGTCAAAGCTGGAGTCCAAAAGACCAGAGCGGCCAGCAAACCAGTACCTCCCGGGGGCAGAACTGTGCAAGGTAACAGCATCACCCGTTAGCGTCACCCGTTATCCCCTTACCTGCTGGGTTCATCAGCTTCTTCCATCCTCCCTGGTCTGTCTCTCTTGCACGCTAAACATCAGTGCATTGCTCTGATTGAGTCATTCCGGAGCTCTGCCGACAGGTGTCAATCAAGATGCTGATGACAGTAGCTTCTCTCTTCACAGGCAAGAACAGGGCCGGCGCAGGAACAGTGGAGCAGAAGGTGAGATTCAGAAAATTTTATTTTTATTTTGTCCAATGTGCTTTGAAACGGTAACGTCAGTCCTGATGGTGATCAGGTAATATTATGAAATATCTCCAACTGACTCTTGAGTTCTGCTGCTTAGAACCATGAATAAAGGTTAGGCAGTGACTCGGAAGGAACTTCGGATTTCTATATGTGTCAATCATGACCAACCTGTGCACATCCCAATAAACTGTCAGTTAATTAGCAAGACTTATCTCACCCTTGCAAAACTTTTTCTATTTTGGTCTAATAAACCAGAGTGCTGGTGTGAAAGTGATACTAGTGTGCACGGCTGTGTTTGTTAGCACAGGTGTGGCAAACTGTTACTCTGCCAGGGAACTCTTTCGAATGGAATCGAAAACGGGAACGGTCTGTGTAGGTCAAAGGTTCTGCGCGGGAGACCCCCCCCCCAGAACAGCGCCTGTATGTATTTTTCTTTATTTAACTGAGCAGAAGCTTGCTGTAGTCAAAGAGGGACCGAAGACTGAAGGGCAGTCAAACTCGCTGGCGAGCTCTACTGCTGATGCCCAATCAGACGGGGGAGCCGAGGAGGAGGAGGAGGAGACGGACACATGCCCCTCGTTTGCCCCACAGGGGTTTGTTTTCTGCCCCCCTGCTGGCTTAAGCTCTTTGCCTCCTGTTCTCCCACCTGATTCCAGGTACTGGGTTGCTGAGTCTCTCTTTCGGATCTCCAGAAAAATAAAACGCCCACCTCCTTGTCCTTATTCTGTCTCTTTAGCAATTTAAATTAACAGCGAAATTGTTTGATGTCTTGCTATTTTACTTTGCCTTTTGTTCTAATTTCTGCCCAGATGTAGTGACCTTGGCACTACAGTAAACTCTCTTTGTAACCTGCACTTGTAAATGAGGTACGTAGTGCGTTTATCCAGCACCAGAGAGAACATATCTTCCCTTCTCCCTCAGCAGGGATGATGCCCCCCGGACCCTGGTGGCCTCCGCTCCTCCACCCGCTGGGTCGCTCGTGGAGCCCGCCTGCCCCTCTCCTTCCCCGTGCCTACAGTCTTCAGGTCCTCAGGAGCCACAGCACGATGTCCCCTACTTCAGGTGAGAATGACCCCCCTCGCCGCTGTCGCAGAAATGGGCGCGTGGTGATGGAGTAAAGGGGTAAATCCCATCAGCCTTTTTTAAACGGCGCGCCCCCCTTTCGGCAGGGCTGCGATGGCCAGCGAGACTGACAGGCTGCTGGGGATGTGTGAGCAGTACGAGGGTCGCACCGATGAGCCCTCCATCCCCGAGGAGAGTGAGTAACCGCCCCCGGGGAGGGGTGCGGGGACGTCCCATCAGGCCTGCTTCAGTAATCCTAATTTAGTTCTCATCCAGCTCTAAAATGGGTTGCGGAACTTGAAACTAGCCACTCTGGAAAGGAGCTTCCTCTTTAAAAGAAATTATTGCGATAATAATCATAAGTGCTTAGCTGTTGAGATGATGGAAAAACTCAAAGATGAGAGAAGGCGTACTGCTTATTTAAGTTTTAGGCGGTTATGGTTTTACGATAGCTTTGCGAAAATGAATTTGAATAGAATTTCGTGGGTGGTATTTGTCCTCCATGGGAGCCCTGAGCGCATGCATCAACTGACACGCTGTACCCGCCCTCCGCAGTGAGAGACAGGATGCGCACGGCGGTGGGTCAGGCCCGGCTGCTGATGAAGGAGCGCTTTGGGCAGTTTGGGGGCCTGGTGGACGACTGTGCTCTCGGCCGGGGCGAGAAGGTCACCACCTGCTCGGACCTGCAGGGCTTCTGGGATATGGTCTACTACCAGGTTTGTCACGGCCTGCGGCAAAGAGGCAGAAAGTGTATGTTCTCAGTGACTTGGGAATTTACAGATCGGCTGTTCGTTGCCGATGGCCGTTTGCCTCAGCCAGTCTATCCCTGTTAATCAAACTTGTTCAGAAAGATGCTCACCTATAGTGTTCTTACCAGAGATGACTTTGTTCGGGTACGCGTCTGGTGACTGGTTACTATGGTAATGGCACTCATGGTTTACTGTGACGGGTGTACTTTACTAGGGTCTTCAGCACAAACTCTGCTACCAGACATGTCGCTAACTGTGTTTCCGGTAAGTTATCAGAGCGAATGGCATCCTGCAGGGCGTTTAGTGGCTGAGGTAATAGGCAAGAGTCGGGATTCCATTCAAATGGCTGACGCGATGACGTCGTCCAGCGAGTGACCCACTGCTGTTAAATCACAAGCAGCCTTCTGTTTATCACTTCCTGCTTGTTAAAATTATATAAACCCCATGGCGGCTTGTAAAAGTTTTCTCTGACATAATTTTTATTTAATTGGTAAACTTTGGAATAAATCCATTGCCGTGGAAACGTGGCCCGCTTCCACCGGGTCTCAGTGTGGTGAACTTGCTATGGTGCTCCTGGGGCTTCCCAATGCCAACAGAAGGTGTATTCACCGGTCTCCGCCTCGTTTCCAGGTGGAGGATGTCACCAGGAAGTTCAGCGCTCTGAAGGAGGCGGAGTTAAGGGGCTGGCAGGAGGAGCTCAAGCCCCCGCCCATCCGCAGAAAGGCTGTCAAGGTGGGTGTGTCGGAAACAAAGGGCTGGATGGAGCTTTCTGCTCACGCCCTTCGGCCTGGAAGTATGAAAGTACAACGCCCGCCATATAGATTCCGAGTACGTTCTTTACTGGGATTTGTCTTCTGCTGCTGTCTTGTGGTTAAAGGAAAGCGCAGTTATTATGTTACGGTTCTATTTGTTTGCTGTGGCCCCACATGGCGTGTAATGCTACATGATGGGGGTTGGTTCTCTGTTTTTGGTTTTTCTATTTGATACAGTCCCTCCGTAATACTGCTTTTGTCCATTTAAAGAAAAGCTGATGTTTAAGGTTTGCCTTCACAACAAACGCAGTCCTCCGAACGTTGTAATAACGTTAGAATGCCCACCTGACGTTCCGTTCTGGTCTGATGCTTGGCGTGTGCAGAAGCCCGACCCGACGGGAAAGCGGGTGGGCGCGTGCGGCAGCAGCGCCGCCGCTAAGAGCCGCCTGGCCGCCGTCAAGGCAGCCATGAAGGCCAAGCAGGCGCCGGGCGCCGCGGAGAATCCGTCCCCGGCTCAGCCCCAGGCGGAGGCGCCTGCAGCCCAGACTGTGCTCTTCTGCGGGGGCTTCTTCCAGGTGGAGAGTCCTGCCAAACTGCCCGGTGAGTTCCTGCTGCTCAGGCGGGTGGCCTACGTGACGACGTCATAGCTGGGACTGTTTAGATAGTTATAGTTAATTGGGACATTTTGTGCATCAGGCCAATGGATGGCTCTGGCCCCTGCTAAAATCTTCCCCTTTTGTTTTAAACTTTAGGATTGATAAGAAGATCGTCCCGTCTCAGCACAGTGCCCTCCACCCACCAAGCCCCATTCCCTTCCCCTAAATTCACCACCCCGTCCAGACAACACCCCCTCACATTTTCCCACCCATCCTCTGTTCACATGCCTGGCCCTCAGGCCAGCGTCACCAAGCCCGCTTGCTCAGAGGTCACAGAATTGCAGCCCTCTGCCGATTCCTCATCTCCCCTGCTCACGCAATGCCCTCCCCTGCCTGAGAACGGCCCGCCCGCCAGCCAATCGGAGCGAGACGCCATGCCGTGTGGGCTCCCCCGGGTCCTGTTTCAGTGTGCCCCGGTGCAGCCCGGCGAGCTCGTCCACCTCAGCCCCGCCTCCCACGCTGACCCAATCCAGACGGACGCAGTGCAGGTTCAGACCCTGACGGCCGAGTCTGCGGTGCAGGGCGCCCTGGCTGAGCAGCTGGAGGCTCTCGTGAGCCCCCCGGCCGATGACCCTGTGCCCACGCCTGATTCACTCGCTCTTCTGAGCCCAGAGTCGTCTGTGGATCCTGCCCAAAACCTCAGTCTCCCCGACTCGGCGTGCCAACTTGCAGATAGCGTTCCTGTCCAAAGCCACGAGTCACTTTCCAACCTCTCCCCTTGCCCATCTCCAACCACCCCCACTCAAGGATCACCTTTAAACACCTCTACCTCCTCACCAGGGGCCCTTGGTCCCTCCCTGTCTTCCCTCCCATCCACTCCGGTCTGTCCCCCAGCTCCCTTCACCTATCACACGCCCACTGTTGGTGTGACTGACAGGTATGCTTTTGGATATTGTTTAAGTACTGCAAAAGGAATCCTATGTTTTTGTATTATTACTTGCTTGTATTTATGTTTTTTTTGTCCCCTGTGATCGCGATGTCTTGCTCTTTCTCGGTCTCTCCTAGGCTTGCAGTTGACGCCGATCTGTACATGTGTACGCCTCCAGAGCTGTCCTGTACTGATGTAAGTGTGTGTGTGTGCGCATGCGCAGTTATTTAATGTGTGATCCACTGTGTTCAGTGAAGGTTTGGTTGTGCCCGCTGTCTCGAACAAAAACAGTGTGTAACTGCAGCTACTGCTACTGTTTCTCTGGGTCAGAATGTGCCAAGTTTGGACCTTGAGTGTTACATCCAGTCCGGCCCGAGATCCAGCCAGTCCCCAGGGACGGTCGCCATGGAGACCGCGGCGTCACCAGCGACTCTGATGGCGATGGACGTGCCCCGGCCGGAAGACCAGTGCAAGGAGGGGGACTCGGAGACACACGTGTGTAAAGCTCGAGAAATGTGTGGAACTTTAAGCTTAAATTCCTGTGAGTAATATTCTTCTCCCTCATTTTCCCAGGCTGAAGATTTTGGGGTGCCCCTCTTCACCCCCGAGCAGAGAGACAGAGCGCGGCAGTCGGTGTGCGAGACAGACATCATGATGTTCACCCCTCCCTAAAGCTGTTGACTGTAGGCCCTGGAAACGCACACACAAATGTATTGCGTTGTCCCAGCTTACTCACTAACATGGACAGGGGTTTTTTTTTTTAAAGGCTGTTTCAGCTGGGGTGTTGCGATTAAATCTTTTTTTAACTATTCCTTTGTTAAGCTGTCGACGCGACACTATTAATGCTTTTGGATAGAATTTGTTGCATATATGTTTGTGACTGTAACTCTTTCTTGTCCAATCTTAACGTGGAAACGTTTGTCCCTTTATCTATTGTTTTTTTCCATTTTTTTATGTTTTATTCCGACGGGCAGAAGGTTTATCTAAAGGTCAATAAAGGTTTTGCTTTATGATATTCACCTTTATTGAGTCAGTGACTTTAATGATTAACTAATTGGCCGTGGTTGGTTGTTGTGTGTTTTAACGTCGGTGAGTGTGTCGTTTATTGTCTTCGTTCGGCGTTCACCAACACTGCTAAATGTGAGACTGTGAGCCGGTCCTACACTGCCCTGTACGACCTCACCTCCTCTTGCACTGAGGGAGATGTCACTGGAGGGAGCCTCTTGCGTAAGGCGGTTTTTAAACGTGGGGGAACAGGCACAAAGTTCGAAGACGCACTGAATGCCCCTGAAGGTGGATTTCCCTGCCTACGCCCAGCTGGATAACGCTCCTTGGCGGTTAATTGCTAATGTCCAATGTAAACACGCGATGTGTTTATGATCTTCACACACAGCCAGCTCTCTCACAGTGCTAGCATCTGTGCTGGAGAGAGGTTTCCAGGTGTTGAGAGCTCCGTTGTTAAAAATTATTCAATTTAGATTTTTTTTCCATTGATGGTAATATGGTCCCGTGTAGATTTACCCTGGTGTGTTCTGTAAATGCGGATCAAGATCTTAATTCCGTGTGAATGATTTAAAAATCACTTAACGTTTTGCGTATTACTAACAGCCTGAATTAGAATTCAGGGAGTGCTGGTTACCTTGAGCCTCCAGTCAGGGTACACGGATACAATGAATTAATACGTAATCATAATGGTGCCTATTTATGGCCAGTGAGAGGAGAGAACCCCCTTCCATGGGCCAAAGTTCGCTTGCTCTGATAATGAGGGAGGAGACCAGACTGTGGCGAAGCGCACTCTGGGGGTGAGGGAGGTGACAGAGATGCGTTTTAAATTGAAGAAGTGGAGAGAAAGGGTTGTTTTCGTGGGACTGGATCCGACGGCACACTAGAGAAGGTCTGTATGTGTGTTCTCCATCAACCTGTGTCTTCTGCTTAAGTTTATACTTCTTTACTTCTATCTCCTGTTGGGCAGTTAAACTGTTCTTCACAAACACTACAAGACAAGAATTGTGATGATATTGAAAGTGCCCATTGCTTTGGTTTAACGCAATAGTCTTCACCATCAAGTGAAACTGAGAAATGAGTACTTCCTAAGTTAGTCTTTTAGTTTTCCTCAGAAAATGTTGGTGCCTTGGGTCTGACAAAGAAATAGACATTTGAATGGAAATTTGAATATAGGAATCTGTCTACATTGGCTGGTTTTTTTTTTTTTTTTTTTTGCTGAGACAGACTTTCATTAGTGGGTGACTCAAAGCAAAATGAGAAATGACCGTTTCTCCAGCAGAAGGTTTGATCTGCCTTGCCTGTGTTTACAAGCCTCCCGATTTTATTTTATCTTCCTTTATGACCGGTTGTAGCTGTGCCCTTTAACGTTCTCCCGTCCGACTTCAGCTGATCTTCTGATTTTCTCCGGCCTCCTTCCTCTTCGGTTCTCTCTCTGACTCGGCCTCTGTCTCACCTCGTACCCTCGTCTTCGATTTTGTGGTTTTACAGAGAGCGCAGAACGTCTTATCTCTGAAACGTGTCGGCCTGATAGGGTTGTAACAGCTGTGGTCGGAAAAAGACGTGGCGGGGATACAGTGCGAACAGACATCTCTGAAAATCTACATAGACTTACAGTTTTGCCCACTTTGTTTTTCGTAAGACTTTGGCTTGGTAAAAAAACATACCTTCTCAACTTAACATTTCTTTGAGAGGAACTGTGCAGATGCTTACATAACTGATCTGGGTCCAGGTAATGATGTGGGTCTGGGCCTTGCTTCCCATCACCATGGCGGTTTTCGGGACGCTGGGGATATGGGCAGTGTGAGTACCCGTTTTGTCCTACACCCAATCCATCTGCTCTGTGAAGTTGGGTTCTTGATCCTTGTCTGCTGTGCATTTCTCCCTGTTTTGAATTTCCTTCCTCTTGGTGTTAACTGGGGCCCCTTCTGCCACTGTGAGGTGTTATTCACACCATTGAGAAGTCTTAACGAGATTAGTGGCCTGTAATTTATCAGGTGCTTTTAACCAGTTTTATTTACTACCTATTATCTGCATGCATTACATGTATACTCCAATAAACTTGCAAAACAAAACGGTCTCATTCAAAAACCTTCCCTGGGGCTTTGTGTGCAATTCTTCCTTGTGAATGATGATTTAAAACAAGTCATTCCCTTCACAACTTCAGACTAAGACATGTTTTATATTATGAAATAATTGTTTAGACCAGAGCTTGTTTAGATTAAAACCACAACATAAATAGGCCTAATACATTATTACATTAATAACACTTCAGGGAACAGATTACTGTTCACACATCAGCCTATGAGTCTCTCATAGCATAGGCTATTGAAAACTTGACAAAAATGTTGTCAATTCAGACAGTTGCTTTATAATTTCTGGTATTTGAAACCGAACTAAACGGCCTAATTTCCCGTTTCTGGGTTTCCAGATTTCATGCCGTTAGACAATCCTGTTTGAGCAGAGAATGAAAATCTTAGGGACTACGTTAACCTCTGGTTCGATATTTACGAGAGTAGCCTTAATCTGATACGGTGCTGTTAGGAAGCAATGGAGATGTGATTGTGTGAGACACGTTGCTGAAATAACTGCAGTTATTATGTCCATGCAGGTTTGGTATAGCTGTTTCCAATGGATCGGTCAACCTAACGACTGAATTCCCTTATATCAGGTAGGCTGATGCAAGGGCTCTGCCCTGTGCATTTACACACATTGGATCGGCGTGATGTGGCACAGTGTCAGCGCAGTCTGGTGAATAGTGGTTAAGGCCTTGCACCGGCTGCCTGCACTTTTCCGCTTCTGGCCCCAGATGAGCCGCCGCCACCACCGTCGCACTCGTGATTCAATCGGTCCGGTTGTAATACCCTCGAACCTGCTGGTGTGTGTGTGTGTGGGTGTGGGTGTGTGGCCTTTCCTGCCGGCACGCACGCTGCGAGTCGATCTGGAAAAGAGCACCTGCTGAAGCGTCATGGCGTGAAACGTAAATGTCAGCCCCAGCTGTTTAAAAGCATGGATCCGTTATCTTTGCATAAGGTGACGATGACTGTTTGCGATGAGTATGAAAATGATTATAGTTTTGTTGTATAAACATCGTTCATCACTGTCATCAGACTCTCCGTTTTGGTAATAAGGGCGTGATGACCACAGATTTGTTGAGAGAGAGTTTTAGTTTAAGCAGCTTTGTTGTGTTCTCATGCAAGCCTCCCCTGTCTGACCCTTTACCAGCACATGTGGAACCTATCACCCCCAGAGCTGTGCCTTTGGTCAGATCACCAACATCTGTTCTCTTCTGGGTAAGCGCGTCTTCGGACACCATCCCTGCTCCAGATCCAGCTCCGCTCATCCAGGCCTAAATCCAAACCTCTCTCTTCTCTGGTAGGGGTGTGGATTGTGGTGTTGAGGTTCCAGCAGATCAGAGATTACGGACAGAGAAGCTGGGCCAACGTGGCCAGCATTGTGCTGGGCTTCATCTCGGCCCTGGGCATCTCGATTGTTGGCAACTTCCAGGTGTGTCTTCCAAGCGTCTCCTTTTACCTTGACCGAAAACTGGAAACGCTTCACTACACAAAGAGTAGTTTGGAACAGGCTTTGTAGCGGGGTGGTTGAGTCCCATACTTTGGCGACTTTGAAGATCATTCTAATCCAAGTGATGAACTCCATTAATCAGAAGGTGTAATGCTAAAGGTTTATGCAATCCGAAGAAAAACCAGAGAAAACTTTGCACCCCTCAAAGACTTGGATTGCCCACCTCTGGTCTAGATGCGTTTCAAAAAGTTTTATAAGAAGATTTATACAGGTACGTGCATGTGCAAACTAAGCAACTTGTCAAAGTTAAAAGTGTACTGAGATCCCTTCAGGTTGCAGCAACTGCTTAGTAAACACTTTACAGATTTGTCACTACCTTCCTGACATATGTTCTCTCCACCCATTTTCCTGATGTGAACCGGAAATATTTATCCAGGCTTTAACAATGTCCGTTTGCTTCATGCTCCTTCTCCACCAATCCCTCCCAGCAATCTGTGCTCATAGAGGTCCACTTGCTGGGGGCTTTCCTGGCCTTCTTCGTGGGTTTGGCCTACTTCTGGCTACAGGTGTGGCTCACCTACAGATGCGAGCCCTCCACGGACCGCCGCTGGTTGGGCCCGCTTCGCGCCATCCTGTGCAGCTTCTGCACCGCCCTCATCCTGAGCAGTATCCTTCTCCAGAGATGTGGGAAAGGGGTGGTTGCGGGTAGGGCGATGCAGGTGGCGTAGTCGGCATGGTGCTGGATTTGTTACCGGAGAGGGCCTGCTGTGCAGAGCGGAGGTACTTAAGTGTATAGAGAACGACTAATCTTCAAAATGGTATGCAAGTTGCTATAAACAAGACTAAGATTTCCTAAGCAAATTTATAATAATCATTATTAAGACTACTCCTTAGGCTCCCTTTGGTTCACCTCCACTCGATTACTTTAGCTGGTCGAACCCTACATGCCATACACTCCTTAGCTCTCTGTCCCCTCAACACGTAACGGTGCCTAACCCTGCCACTATGAACAATAAAGATAACCAGAATAGATTTGACGTCTGCCACTGCTCGCCCGTCCCCACAGGTTTTTACCCAGCACCCGTTGGCACCTCCTTGACCTAGCCCCTCCTACCAGTGATGGTCCTGCACAACATCAATTTCCGCTCTGCGTCCGCCATCTGCGAGTGGCTGGTGGCCATGACCTTCTTTGCAATGTTTGGCCTCTTCGCCGCCGAGTTCCGGCACATGGACTGCCACCGGCTGACCGTGCAGCGGCGGGCCTTGGGCGACCGGCAGCAGGCCGGCAGCTCGTTCGGGCTGGCCAAAGCCTGACGGAGTGGACACGCTTACGCCGGCCAGCGCCTTCACAAGCACCCGGTAGAGCTGTTGTCACTATTCACCTGATGGGCAATTCTGTGTGGGCTCCAGCAACTAATGAATAAGTTAACAACATATGAGATGAGTGGCCTGACATGAACGCTAACTGTAAGGAACTAAATCTACACCCCGGAAGCCATATGAACACATTGGGAGTGCTTACGTGTCTGCCACTCTGGAGAATGCTCACCAACGTTAATCTACCACACCTCAAGCATTTTAGGAGGCTCTAATTTGAATAGATACGTTTTCTAATACTTGCATTTATTGCCGCCATATATTACTTGTATCAGTAGTAGAAACTGTTCTAGCTCATCGTTATTTAAAAATTTAGGCCTTCTTACTTGGCCCCGGGTTTTGTTTTTTACTTTAATTATTTCAACTCAAAGGGATCTCAGACATAAAACCCTGACAATTAATTTCTCTCTTTAAAAAGAGA
>JAOYSI010007876.1:0-11850 GCA_025775065.1 Hiodon alosoides | reverse complement strand
CTGTTTGTATATTTCTATTTATTTTTCCCTTTTTTTATATATCTCTCTATCTCTCTCTCTCTCTCTCTCTCTCTCTCTCTCTCTCTCTCTCTCTCTCTCTCACTCTATCTATCTCTCTCTCCCTCTCTCTATCTCTATCTATCACTCTCTATCTCTCTCTCTCTATCTATCTCTCTCTCCCTCTCTCTATCTCTATCTATCTCTCTCTATCTCTCTCTCTCTCTATCTATCTCTCTCTCTCTCTATCTATCTCTCTCTCTCTCTCTCTCCCTCTCTCTCTCTCCATCTCTCTCTGCTGTGTGGCTAATGCTCCCATCTGGAGAAGGCTTGAGAGAAACAAAGAAACAACAAGAGGAAGTTGGGAGTGTGGGTGTCAGACTGTCAGTAATCTGACAGCTATGGTAACTACCCTCTAATCCAGACGGCTCCAGCCACGCTCCGACCTGACACAGTGGGCTCTGACTGACAGCTGAAGACCCGGCACATTCCAAAGGCAGAAGTGACATCCAGTCTATTAAGGCAGAAGAGCACAGAGCAGAGATCTGCCCTAACTGCTTGGTACCGAAGCCTACTGTGGACTGATTGGAGCGGTCCAGGAGAAGGTGTCAGGTTGGAGCTCAGATGATAACCATATTGTAATGATGGTACTGGCCAATGAACGCCATGATTGCTCACACTGACAGAAGAAGTTCTTGTCTGGATATTGACGATTCACAGGCAGCTCACTACAGGAATGGTCTCCTGGTCCCAGACGCCAGTCAGAGCCCGCCTGGAAGCGATTTCCGAGCCCCTGCTTGTTCCGAGACGAGAGCAATCACTGATACAAAGCAAAAAGAGGATAGGAGAGAAGAGCCGAGCGGATACATACTGTTGATTATCATTCAGAGATCTTCATCAATAAAGAGATCTCTAAAGACTCGTCTCAACTGTCACCACCACCTTGTCCCCCGTCCCGCCCCAACAACCGGACCAAAACGCCCCAAAACCGGACGAAATCGCCCCAAAACGCCCCAAAACCGGACGAAAACAACAGGGCCTTGTCATATCACAGTCTTACATTAATTAACGCAACGTACTACTGCAGTAGCAGAGCTTAATTAGTGTGAATGTAACGGTTAGGTTGATATGCCTTTATTCCCTGGCAGTCTGTAACGTCTGAAATCACGCTGTCTCACTGCACTCCGCTTCTTCTCTCTGTACGGTTGTGAAAAGGAATTGTCTTGTGGACGACCCCAGTCGGAAAAAAAGCAAAAAAGCATTACATTTACTGCTGTTATCTGTCAACTTTCATATCTTTTTGTCATTTGACAGAGTTCCAGAAGTGCATTTGGCAATGTCAAATAAGGAAAGCTCCCCATGTGAATTTCAGAGGTGATGAATCGGATGGATTTCTGGGGTGAAAGTTTGGCATAGAAGCCCCCAGAGAGGCAGATTTCGCCTGAGGTATCTGAGAGGGAAAAAAGGAAATCCTTAAAGCAAACACCATTTTTTAAAACGCCCAAAATAACCATCAAGTGTTCCAAAGACACCAGTACACCTGCCGTGGAAGCTGTTCTCTCCTCACGCGTAGCAGAAGGTTAAAAGTAGTCCAAAAGGTTCTGCTCCCAGGCGAGACAGCTTGAGGCGGAATTTCTCTCGCTGCGAAAGCCACCCTGTCTTCCGTCTTAGTTAGTCCCTGCTCACAGAGACTCAGCGAACATGCAAGGCTAAGTGACAGGGAGTTAAATGTGCATTCCCACCACCTGGCGAGCCTAGCGATGCTACCAGGCCAACTTTTACCCCGGGGGGCAGGCATGACACCCATTTTGCCAGAGATGGAATGGATGATAACTGGTTTCTCAAGCCTTCGTTTGCCTCAGAGTGGCCAAAACCCAGTGATACACAAACACGGTTTAATCTCTATCTAAAATACACTTCTCTTTTTCTGGAAAAAAAGAAACAGATGAAGACAAAATGCCCCTCACAATGAAGGATTTATGCTAATTAACCTTTCATCACTGCCCCAATATGAGAAAAATGCTCATCTGACGGCCATTAAATACATTTACTGCCATTCATTATCCTCAACATTATTTTACTGACAAATGACATGCAACACATTAAAGCAGGAAACAAACCAATGTAAACCATAGGGTGTTCATGAACCATGTGTGCTGCTACACTCAACTGCTGTTGCTGTGGGCACACAGGGGTACTTCACTGGACCATTGGAACGCAGAGATTAAGACATCGCGGAGGGTTACCCCAGATGTTGAGAAGAGCTAAGATCTCAGTGAAGGACCCTTCAGACACGAAACCCCACGCATCTTGGGTTTAACAGAACCAGAACCATCACCTGTGGCTTTGTGCCGGAGAACGGATGACCCTGTGGCGTAGGAGTGACCCACTAGGAGATTCTGATCAGCTCCTGGTTGAAGACTGCTGGTAAGAGGCTTGCACCATTTTCCTGCGGTCCTAAATTATTTTATTTTATTTATTATATGGATGAGAGAAAGCCAATGAGGATGTTTTGGTTGCACGGGACACGCACCTTGCTCTCTACACATGCAGTCCAACCACAGCCGTAATGAGACAGATCATTTAGGATATTTTTTATGCAATGGCCTAGTGTCTGAGCAAAGGTTACACTTATAGTTGCATGTCACCAATTAGAAATCCAGTTGGCCTTATTCATCCAGAAGGGTTCCTGGTAAGACGTCGGCGCTGGGTTTACGGAATCGGACAGCACGGGACCTCCTCTCCCCACTTATCTCAGAGCATTCTGGGATTTGCACACGCGTAATGCTCTCAGTCTGAAAGCACAACCAACCTGTGTACAGAACAATGCCGGCGCTGTTCAGATTCATTTCACTGTGGCTGAGATGTGCTGACAACAGAGGGGACGTGAATACATTTACATGCTGACAGTCAGTCCGGGAGATGAAAACCAACCGGGCTCGCTGTTAACACCACAGATTAGGTCAAGTTTTTCTCCCTCCGAGCTCCTTTCCTGTAAATGACGAGGTTTGATGTGAAACAAGCAACATGTCAGAGCGAGTTGAAAGATGTAGGCGTTTTCCGCCGTGTCACAGTGACAGGCTGGTGAATATTTGGGCCATTAGGGGCTTATTAGTGAATAAATGACCAGATGGTTCAGTGATGCACAGAGATGGACAGGACTGGATGCTACTAATCAGCACTGTCTGTGCACGGTGTCAAATCACGCAATGTGGTAACCCATGGCAACCGTATAAAAGTTAACATTAGCAAGTCAATTTCAGAGCTGTGTGCTGTAAACAGTCTTATAACTGGCCCCCCAGTGCTCCAGTGAAAAATGGAAAGCAAAAGATTTTAAATTGCTAAAAGTTATTATATTATTGTAAGAGTCCCACTGTACAGTGTACAGCCTACAACTTATTCACTATTGCCAAAACTGCTAACTACCCACTGTCTTTGTTGGTGGTTTGAACACAGTGCTCGTGATTTTATTAGCCCTCACAGGATATCCTGTGCTTACATATGTATTATTAGGGGGTCAGGTACCACAGGTGGGTAGGCACCCCATTGAATATAATTTTTGATGGAATGGCTGAAACGGAGTGTTTTGATCTTTTTTTTACGCGCTGGTTTGATTAACACAGCTAGAGTGTTATTTTTTGAATATTTATCAATCAGAGAGGTGTGTACAGGGCGAAGGGGGTCGCAAACTAAGCCGGGATCATTCATTTTAGTTAATTGAACCTAAAAAGATCCCAACCCTTAGATGAAGGCTTTTGACATTCGTAATTGAAGGTGACGACAAGCTTTTGTTCCGTCTTTGGAAGCAGGAAGCAGGAAGCAGGAAGCAGGAAGCAGGAACGGAGTGATGTCCCTCAGTCCACCCACTCCCGTGTGCTCATCTGTCTTCACAGCTGAACAGAGCTCATTAAGAAGTTCCCCTTGTATTCTGACCCAAACACAGAGCTTGGCTGTAGGAAGCCAAGTCTCAAAACCCAAAGTCCATGGTCATGGCTGAGAATGCTATCGCTGGGAGAGTTTTTAACATCAGCTTTATTCAGGGTTGGGTAACCCCACCGCGCCGGTCCCGCCATTCCTGGTGTTCTTTAAGATAGCACTCCCGCCCTGAGGTTTAATTCAGTTGGGGATTGGTGGGCTTGGAGGAGCTTAGGGAGGAGTGAGGAGCACATCTGGCAGGCTGGAGAAGAGCTGGAATGTGACAGCTGGTCTCCTCAGCTCAGCATTGACCCGCCAGGCTGACTGCCTCCTGTGGTGGCCAGTGGCGCTCAGCGTGGGAGATTAGGGACGCCATCTCCGGCGCCTGGCGGGAGGTCAACCTGTGCTCAGAACTGACGGTGGGGGTTCGCCGTGTCTCGTTTCTGACCCGAACAGGCCCAGGCAACAAGGAAATCAGCCGAGTGGGCATTTTTTCTTCTGCTTCCTCTCAGACAACCGAGGTCTGAGAGGTGACACAAGCTCGGTCTTGTTTGTTCTCACCTTACATCCCGAAGCAATGACCTCAAGGATCGGTTGGCTATGCCCGACTCACACCCAGAGTGAGCTCACTTCACTTCTTCATCAGGCAATGAGGGGCAACATCATTTCTCTCTCCGTGTGGACCGCTGCCTTTCAATTACTTTCTTTATGGCCAATAGATGCTTCTAAATATCTGGAGGGCATTTGTTTTCTGATTTTACTGGATACACTTGTGATACACTGGATACAGTGCCTCTGGATAGAGGCATGTCCGCCGTGATTTAACCTATGGATTATAATATATAATGATATTTTTATAAAAATAATAATAACAATAATAAAAAAAATGACCAAATAAGAAAAAAGTAGGGAAAATAATTTGTGTGAAATTATTTGTAGTTACCTGGTCTTTAACATAAACACGTGTGTAATAAGGGTGTTTCAGAGAACCCGTGAGAAATGTGAAAGGTCAGGTGTCAGTTTTAATATGACTAGCCCCTCTCCTAATGAACCACTGTTACAATATGTGTTGAATTGAGCGCATTAATTTCTTAAATGTCTTTCAAACACATCCAGCCACCTCAGCCTATTTAACGTGGATAATTTGACAGCAGCCCTCAGCCTGTCTCTGACAGCTCTGAGGAGCCAGGATTTGCACCTGCGTCCACCCAAGCATTAAACCTCAGATCCTGAACCCTCCTCGAAAATGAACTGTCAGATCATTACTGCGCTTGATGCAATATAATCTGTCTGCGAATTAGCATTGGCTGGGCCACTCTGGAATTTCTCTCTCTCTCTCTCACTCTCTCGCTCTCTCTCGCACGCTGGCCCCCCTGTCTCGATGGTTTGAATATGCATTTTTGTGTCGGAGGAGAATTCTCATCTCCATACAGGATCCTCGGGGAGCAGACGCGAGGCGCAGCATTAGAATGTGGGGAGGAAAGGGGGTCCTTGGTTTGGGGCTCGCTGCAGATGCTCGGCCGCGCTCGGTCGTTACAACTGCATTTCATCAGCCTGGTGATGTCCGCACGTCAATTGGATGCGAGGATTTTGCACACAAAAGAGCCTCTGGGAAAACGACTTTGCTGGCTAATCAGCTGATTATCATAACTCAAATTGGCAGCAGCCGTCCGTTCCAAAAACTGTGCAGGGGGAGGCGGTGGACAGACACAACACTGGCCCAAACAGACAGGATGCAGGCTAATGCTAATACTCAGAGGAACACAAAGGCTACCAGTAGATGAAGTTAAACCGCTAAATGAAACAGAAATAAATCAATGGCAGTTGCAGTCTTTGACTGAAAGGGTGTACGATTATCCTATCCGTAGGACAGTGGAGATTACCCTAAGCAACAAAAGTTTGCTAATTATGGCCGTATATAGAGTGAAATAAAGAGTTTAAGATTATTCACATTTTAAAGCCGAAACTGCAAGTAAATCATCAATGCATTTTTATTCTCTAAATATATTAAAATCTTACATGGCACCGCACTGTAAGCATGCTGTTTTAACGCTGTTTTAACTTGAGGCTTCATGGCTTCATTGGTGGGGGAGAATCTGTATGTCACATGGTGAGTGGCAGCATGGCAGCAAATGGGTGATGTGTGTAAAATTTTATT
The DNA here is from genome assembly GCA_025775065.1 of Hiodon alosoides. Classification (NCBI taxonomy): domain Eukaryota; kingdom Metazoa; phylum Chordata; class Actinopteri; order Hiodontiformes; family Hiodontidae; genus Hiodon; species Hiodon alosoides. The sequence goes on along the minus strand of JAOYSI010007876.1, from coordinate 5,780 downwards.
ACATTACAGATACATAAATGGCTGTTTGTTTTATGAAATACGTTCCACCAAAGTCCCACCATTCCGAGTGAAAGACACATAAATCTCAACGGTAACGACGGTCCCAAAACGCGTGAGTGAGTAAATGAGTGATTACGCTTCTGCGTAAACGAGTGAGGACACTTCGGAGTAAACCAGTGAGTACGCTTCTCGTCCAGGATCTCTGTTATGGCAGTTTGCAGAGTGAATGATTTCCAGTGAGCTTTATGGTCACCAATTCGTTCAGAGGTGTTATGTTCCTTGGAGTTGGAGACAGGCTTTTTCCAGCTTTTCCCCAGCTATTAATATGCATAGAATGGCCAATGAGGCGGAACTAAGATAATAGGATTCTGGGGTTGCAGGACCTCTGCCTACATTAATGTTGTAAGTTTTTTACTGAAACATTTTCCTGTACTTCTCAACTTTAAAGAGAGTCTTTAAAGCAGTCAGTTCTGATTTAACTTTAAAATAACAGATCCCTTTAACATGCGATTAAAAAAAATTATTAATGTTCTTTACTAAAAAATTAAACATGCTATATAGTTAATTCTGACGGAGAGTATGATTCACGCTATGTAACTTTGAGTTCCGATTACGGTTAGCCATATAGCTAATATTGAGGTTAGCGATATAGCTAATATTGAGGCTTGATATCAGGAGCCAAGAATGAGCAGATCTGTGAAGAAAATGTAGTAGGTAACGGCCAGTAAAAGCGTTTTAAAAAGAGTAATTGTGGCTTTTAGGTCTTTACGGGTCGATGGGCTCATTTTCACTCTACACCCGGCCTTTTCGCCTGTGAATCCGTTTTGAATTTCGCGTAAATAGCAAAGCATTTCTCCCCTCCACATTCAGTGGACAAATCCTGTCACCTCTGGAGAATTAGTGCAGGAAAAGCGTGTGGTTTTAGCAGCGTCTCCGCCGAGGACTGTCACTTTGTCGTGTGTGTCTCTTAACTATAAATATCAGGAAGTGCAACTTGTGCCTCTCCTTGTGGGAAAAGGTTATGATTATGGGGAGAGAGAAGCCCTCTCCGTGTCAGCGCTTTCCAGCGACGGAGTGAAGATGCTGTATTAACACTGTCTCCTCTCAGTAAATAACGTGTCCTCATTCAGTCAGCGCCAGGAGGGGGAGTACCATGCTTCTCATCTGACTACAATGGGCTATTATTGGCCATCATAGGGATGAAACAAACCCCCAGGAGAGAGACCGCTGTTTCTGGGAACTGAGAATGTCAGCTGTTTTTCACAGTATTTTCTGTTTTGTTTTCACAGGTGTTTAGGTGAAGCCTGTGAGGGGTTACATTTAAATTGCAGCGGTAGATAAAGGTCTTTTTTTCCCATGATCTGTACGTAGTGTCATTACAACATTTTCCACTGAAATGTTCAGCAGACTCTGACATCTTCTGCATGCCCGTCTTGGGTTGTTGTTGCCATGTTAGTCAGTATTCAAGGGTCAAGGGTCAAGGGTTATTGTGTGGGGATACCGATGGGCACCCTGACATCCTGACAGTAGGAACATCCTACTGACCTCCAGCTGAACCCCTCGCCTTCCTCCTATATACTCACTGCCCTCCACCACCCCACCCTTCTGTCCACTTAGTGAATCTCTCTAACCTCACCTGTTTGGGGCCTGGCTGTCAGACCCTCTCCTGTGACTGCCTCTGCTGTGATTTCCTATGGGCCTTCACACGGGCTGATGCTAACTAGCCAAGCCTGAGACAGGGTGACCTCAAGCCTCAGCGTGACGGTTCTGAATTGACAAGTTTCTCGTTTTTAAACGGGAAGGAAAGGGGCTTCTTCAAATTCCCTAAAATATCCTTTTTAGGTGGTACAACTTTCAGCAGTTTTCACAATGCATATTTAAGCTATAAAAAATTGCTAAACAAATTAATCTAGCTAAATTGTATAAAGTTCCACCAAAACTACTAAGTAATTTGAACTACTATTTTAACTATATTTGACCAATATTAGTCTATACCTTTAGACCAAACAGCCCTAATATATGGATTGCTCATTAAATGATCAACGTTTAATAACAGCATTGACTCATCAACATTAACAGTTTAGCCTCAGCCTTCTGTTCAGGTTACCAACAGTGCAGATGTGGTCAATGTAGTTTTCCTCATCAGTAACGGAGTTTAAAAATGATTTTATTTAAAAATGACGTGCCAACACCATTGTCTTTTGCGCTCTAAAGGGTGTTTCCCTATTGGAGGTTTTTCTCTCAACTCGCGAGGGCCTGCCCTCTATCGTATCTATAACACACTTACATTGGCAAGTGTCTGTTGCTTATGTGACCTCCCTGTCTTTTACTTTGCTCCGAAAGATGAACCGCTTTTTAAAAATTCCGCCCCCTCTCCCGTCAGTGAAGGGGGAAGGTTGTGGAATTGTGCCCTCCCGAAAAAGGGCACAAAAAAAAAACCCCACTGGGGTGGGGTGGGGTGGGGTGCAGGTCCCAGATGATTGGTGAAAAACGAGTATCGATGCCAGCTTCCATCTGTCACGATCGCCTATCTCTGAACCTTCCATCTGTCACGATCGCCTATCTCTGAAATTTCAATCTGTCACGATCAAATATCTCTGAACCTTCAATCTGTCACGATCGCCTATCTCTGAACCTTCAATCTGTCACGATCGCCTATCTCTGAACCTTCGATCTGTCACGATCGCCTATCTCTGAAACTTCAATCTGTCACGATCGCCTATCTCTGAACCTTCAATCTGTCACGATCGCCTATCTCTGAACCTTCAATCTGTCAGAAGCTCGCCGTCTAGCGGAAGGCTCCTGGAGATTTGGAGTGCTAAACAGATCTGACATCAGCGTTATCGCTGCAAGGAGCCCCGCGGAACGCCATCAACGTGTTAATTACGTAAACTGTCACTTCTCATCTCATACAACACTGGACACTGGAGTTTCTGGGGCCTCCCTGCCTGCTTTGGTCTGGATGGAGGGGTCCCGTGCCAGGGCATTCTGGGTACCTCTGCGACTTGTGTCTCCCAGTGATTGGTGACTGCTTAGGGACAGGAAAGGCCTGAGATCCACATCCTGGTACCAGTAAAACATAGGTGTGCGAGGAAATTGCGTCCAGTACAGAAAGAAACGTCAGTAAAATCACGGTAAAGTAAAAACATTTGGGGAAATTCATGGCTAAAGCTTTTTTGATGTGGTTTCCTTTTATTCAAAGGTTTGTATTTTAATTTTTAATTTTATTTTATCGTATTTCCGATGTATTGTTGCTAGTAACAAATAGTTTTCCTCAACTCCTTTGTGCGTGCTCTTTACGTTCTGATCTAGCTGAATAATTTGTAAGTGGTAAGGACAGAAATCTGTCTTTTAAGGCAGGCTAACTAATGCAGCATTAAACCTTACAAAGCTGGAGACAGAGCGATTGTGTCTGTACGGAGTTTAAACACAGGGCCCTCCCATGTAAAGCAATTAAAACTAAATGAGGTGCAAGTACATGATTAACTCAGCACAGCTGGGAAGGCATTTGGTAACTTAAGATGGGAGTGGGCTGCTGATTCAGAAGATTTAAGTATAAAGTGGAAAGTTTTATCAGGTTATTTTTTTTATCAAGTATTTATTGTTTTATCAGGTTTTTGGAAAAAACATATGGAAATAACCACAGTGGTTCCACAGTTTTCTCTGGAAGTGGACCTGCAAAATCAACTGCCTCAGGTGTCCCAGAGATATCTGGAATTTTTGAGGCTGGAGCGGGAGGCGGGTTCGGTCCCGGAGCGGGAGGCGGGTTTGGTCCCGGAGCTGAATGGCGGGGTCGAGGCTGGAGTTGAAGGCGTGATCGAGGCTGGAGTTGAAGGCGTGATCGAGGCCGGAGTTGAAGGTGTGATCGAGAGCTGCACTTTATCCCTTCATATGCTGTAGTGGAAAAGCCCAGTGATGTGCACTGTTGGCACTGCCGGAGAGGCGATCCGTCCGGGCCCGTCCCGTGGGAGAGGTACTTGTGGGTGAACATGGGAAAGGGGGACTTTGTTATCCAGGTAATTAAGGAAGCAGTTACTCTCAGGCGCAGAATCCCCTGAATGGGATGTGGCAAGTTTGGTTTTGGAGCCGAGGCTGTGCCCTCCTTCCTCCGCATGTCCTCTGGGGACCTAATCATCCTCGCTAACAGAGTGGGATTTGGTACCCTCTGTTCCTTCACGTCACCTACTTCCTCTCACTGAAACATTTTTCTGTACGCTGAAGCCAGCTTTCCGTTTAGCAGCGGAGACACAGAAAAAAGACGATCAAGGAGCAGTTTTCACAGTGATTCCACTGTAGGGAAAAATCATATTGGTTTTCCTAACAAAATGAAACTATAATACTCTATGGAGTCAAAATAATACTATGTAAAGAAAATAATAATTTTGTAATAATAATTTTAAAAATTTGTTTAATAAAGTTAATCTTGCATCCATGTGCCGTTTTTTTGATCATATACCACTATCAATTCTACATTTTCATAGTTAAAAAACTATATATGTGTAATGCCATACGGTGTGCATAGAAATATGTTGATTTGAGTGAAATGTTGTGCTTTTAAGTTTTCTTAAAACATGTATTTATGTTTTAGGTGGCTGACCATTTTTTATCATTCATATTTATAATCTGTTTTCTGAGGTACTAAGTACTGAGGTATCTATCTCAAGACGACACTCAATACAGTAAAGGGATAAATGATAGATCAAAATAAAAGGGAATTTCATGTGTAAGCCTCTTCTGAGAGCGGTCACTGGAGAAATATGTTATGGCTGAAACATCCTGGCGTAAAAGTCCCAGAGAAAGGACGTCGCCTTGTTCCTTATTGTCTCAGTGTGCCGGTTCCCCGGACACCCTTTGTGAACGAAAATAATGCAGAGAATGGGGCCTCTCAAATAACTACAGCCTCCACTGGGCGAATAAGGGCACTTCAGGGCTTCAAAGCCCCCCCCAAAGCATCCTGGGTAATTAGCCATTACAGTGCTGTCACAGGGGGGTCTGCAGTCAATACAGAGATAATTTGGGCAATGGTGAATGACAGCACTGTCCCGGCTTTGTGCTGGATCAAGGACAGATCCAGCCGTACCAGGCGTCTGTCAGGCCTGTGATTCACTGGTCCTGGAACAGAAGACCTATACCGACAAAAAAAAAAAAACTCACCAGTCCCCACAACATGCCAGAAAATGGCCCTTACAGGGAGGGACCCCTGTTGCAGAGCATAGAGGAAGAAAATCGTGGCACAAAAGCAGTAAATGTCTGGCAGCAGGTAGCAGGTGAAGTATAAAATGTATATGATGTGTGTGTCGCTCCGGGTATACGCTGTATGTATGGGATGTGTGTGTCGCTCCGGGTATACGCTGTATGTATGGGATGTGTGTGTCGCTCCGGGTATACGCTGTATGTATGCGATGTGTGTGTTGCTCTGGTATACGCTGTATGTATGCGATGTGTGTGTCGCTCCGGGTATACGCTGTATGTATGGGATGTGTGTGTCGTTCCGGGTATACGCTGTATGTATGGGATGTGTGTGTCGCTCCGGGTATACGCTGTATGTATGGGATGTGTGTGTCGTTCCGGGTATACGCTGTATGTATGGGATGTGTGTGTCACACTGGGTATACACTGTATGTAAAGAGTTATGTCTTTGGTACAGTGTTATGTGGTACAGTGTTATGTGGTACAGTGTTATGTGGTACAGTGTTATGTCTTTGGTACAGTGTTATGTGGTACAGTGTTATGTGGTACAGTGTTATGTCTTTGGTACAGTGTTATGTGGTACAGTGTTA
>JAOYSI010007875.1:0-11850 GCA_025775065.1 Hiodon alosoides | reverse complement strand
CCCACACCCCCACACACACACCACACACACACACCCACACACACACACACACACACACACACACACACACACACACTCATCACACACACACACACACACACACACACACACACACACGCACACACTCATCACACACACACACACACCACTGCAGAGTGCTTTGTGAGGCTCTCTCTGCTGCCTCCAGGTTTCCCTAACGCGTCAGGTGGAAAAAGGGCTCTCTGGGCCTGAGCAGTACCAATAAGCTCTGGGCTATGCACGTCTCCCCTGGTGGAGATTTCTGCATTCAGCTCCCTGGGAGCTTGACGGACAAATTGCAGAGGCAGCTGGAGCAGGCAGAGTCTCCAGGCGACAGAGGGGGGAGAACAGGCCTCGGTGGAACGGCTCCCGTCCTGAGCCTGCACGTTTCCAGGGTGAAGTCAGTGGGCCGGCCCTTTCGCTCTCCGTTCTTTTCCATCCAAAATGATCCCTCCACATCCCCAGCATTCTTGCTGCCGGACAACCCCTGGAATTCGGAGGGCTTGGAGGTCAATGTCCCCCCAAGGTAGCTGCAGGCCGCGAGCCTCGGGCTATCACTTACAAATCGCTGCAGTTTCCTATCAAAGCAGGCAAAGGGCCTATAGAGTTGCTTATAACAATGAATAATTTACATGCAAGGTCATCACAAGCTAACTTAAATCTGTAGCCTAGACGCTTGTACCTCAAAAGCACATCTCAATCTTTTATTGACGAAAGAGAAATGCCAATTAAGAGTCCGAGTGCAACGCGATCAAAGTCGGTTTTACATCTGCAGAAGTTTCACATTTGGATTAACACAGTGATTAACGCAGAGCACAGGCAGAGCGTCGAGCCTGGATAATTAGGTCTGCACACCACCTAAACGGTATAACCAAAAGCCACGCTCTTTATTAAAACCAATCAAAGACTCCGACATCAGCTCCTTTAATCGGTCGGTGCCAGGTGGCCGTGCCCTCCTCTGTTCCGGTCAAGCCTAAACAAACACCAAGAGCCATTTCTGTCGCCACTTTCAGATTGACCCGGCACTGGAGTCCGCTGAGCCAGCTGGCAGAGGGCACCGTGCGAACAAACACAGACGATGGAGCCCGCTTCCTACTGCGCTCAGAGGTGTGTTCAGGAGGGCCGAGCGGCGGGACCAAGTATGCCGCGCTCGTACCCGCGTTTGGCCGCAGTCGCACCTGCATTTCACAGCGGTCACACCAGCGTTTCCCAGCGGTCGCACCCGCGTTTCCCAGCGGTTGCATCCGCTTTTCTCAGCGGTCGGTCCCCCGTTTGGCCCGCGCGTTTCGCCTCCGTGTTTCACCCCTCTTTTCACCCGTCGTCCACCCGAGTACTTTTAAACGCACAGGCTGTGCCGTGTGTGGTGAAGGGTTAACATTGTTGTTTTCTCTCTCTCTCTCTCTCTCTCTCTCTCTCTCTCTCTCTCTTTCTCGCACGCTCCCCCTGCCAGGTGCCTCGTGGCGGAGCGGGGGGCTGACGGCAGCGCACCGAGAGAGGTGTGACAGGAAGCGAGGACGCCCCCGGGTTCCCCCGACGGCATGCAAGAGTGAGCTGTTGTAGACGCCACTGGATTCCTGACAACCGCTCTTCATAAATTACAAAATGAAGATTGATATCATGTCCTGCGCCGTCAGGATTCGTGGCGTAAAATCACTGTCATTTGCATTTTGGCAGTTTGTCGTTAGGAACTGTGTATTGGCTCCTTTACTCTCCATATCTACACATCCCCACTGTAGCTAAACCTACAAGATGACCAGAGTGAGAAGTCTGCACTGTGTCTTACAAGACAAGCTTGAATAAAACATTTAGTTTAGCAAAAGGAAAATTAAGCATTTTTTTTTTCTTCCCAGCTGTGTTAGTACATAAATAACGGTAAAATAAAGAGCTGGCCATCAAGTTTCCTCACTGAAGCATCGCAGCTAAGCAGATTTAGTGCAGAGTAGACAAAGGAAAAACACAGGATCGAGACAGCTGCGAGGGATCACTTACAGATTTGGTCCGTCACAATTAAGTACGACGTGGTCAAGACGATAACACTGACCAAACACTGAACCGCGCTTTAGAGGTCTTAAACCGCTACTATGATAAAGTCACAATATTAAATTAAAGAATGAGTGGCAAGTAAAAAAAACAACGACATGTTGCCAACTTAATTGATGGGCATCGTTAAGTTAGTGTAGCTGCCATCGCATTACCTGTTCTAGAATTTGAACGCTGCTGTTTAAACCAGCTATCCTGCAATGAATATTTATGCGCATAATTGCCGGAAAAACGCCTTAAGAGTACTTTTATGGAGGGTGGGATTTGCAGTGTCAGTATTGATTGCAATGTTTCCCTTCTGAAGACTTTTTCGTGAATTATATTGTATTCTAAAGCATTTGGTTTACCTTATTCAACTGCCTGAGAGGTGTGCCTGTGCGTGTGTGTGCGTGCGCGCGCGTGTGTGTGTGTGTGTTGCAGGCAGTCAAAATTACCTACAACCACGGAATAATGATAATTCTGTGTTGACCTCCACAGTCTGACTGGCAATCAGGCAGACATCCCGCAATCATGTTCCATAGAGGGTAATTACTTCCATGTGCGAGACACACTGAGACAATCTGAACGCACACTTAAGTACACTTACAATGATCGTAAATCCGCAGTGTTTTCAGTTCAGGAGATCAGTCTCCCTGGACCAGAACCAATTTTACTGAGTCATCTGTCACCCTCGGTTTTGTTGTGTGCACGACGTCTTCAGCAAGAAACTGAGACTCCAGCTTTTTGATAGCGTGCGCAGAAAGGTGCTGGGAAGAGACAGCTCCACCATGACATAGTGATGCCTTTCCCATTAAACCTTCCCCCGGATTGACAACGCAGAGAAACTCAGGGATGCCTTTCAAACAGCAGCACCGGGGTGATTTCAGCTCCCATCCAATCAATGGCTCTGATAAATGAATTAAAGCCTGAGTGGGGAAACAAAGACCAAAAACCCTGTGTGTCCCCAGTGGCCTCTATCCGTGACGGAATCCGCCTTGACTCGGCCAAGAACTTATTGCTACCAAAGTACATCTAATATTTAGCAGCATTCCGTCCTCCGACATTATTTGTACACCAGCAATGGGGTGAACACAGGTGTGAGTGTAAAACACCACACCTGAGGAACAACTCAAGCCTAAGGAACTCCTGTGGCATTGCTTACTGGCGGGGTTCAGAACAAAGAAAGGAACACGCCAACATGGAAGCCGGTTAAGCAGTCCCATCAGACCTCCGTGTTTTGATGATAACTACCCCACCATATCCCCGATGGGGTACAGTTAGTGTTTGTAAACAAGCCATTGTCCCACAGTGGAACTGCACGATGATATCATATATGTTTTATGCTCCCAAAGTGGATAGATTTGTCTGGACTGGACTGATTAGTCTGATAGACACTAAACGATGACACAGGAACGCTGTTGTCAGAGAGAAACAGACCAACTCCCTTCCTCACTTCAAGTGCTGAGGGCCCAACTCCACGCCAGTGGACGGGAAGTTTCACTTTCCCTTTCCCTATGAAATCACCCATAACCAATTATTATTTTCTAAGCAGGAAAAAAAAAGCAACCTCTTTAATGGCAACAGAGAAGCCAGCCGGTGTCTTCTACTCTTTTTTCTCGACTAACAATATGAAAAAACGAAAGGGGGGGGGGGGTTGGGGCTTATACTTTACTCATGTCAACAGGAACCCGGGGGGCGGTGAGAGGAGCGTTACCGTCTGGGAAAGAGACTCACTCCAATCTGGTCACAGTGATAAAACAGGGAAAACAAGCGCAGATAGGATATCACAATACTTAAACTGATGGGAGAGATCTCAGAGTGCCTGGCTGTTGTTCACTGGAAATATAAAACACCGCCAACCGCACCGCCAACCCCCCCAAGCGGCCTGACAATTGCTCCCGTGTTCTCTTTATCAGCTTTTCCATTACATACTCTTCTCCACAGTTTGCCGGGCTTCCTGGCCGTGGTGCCTGAGAAGGCCCGTGCGTGCCGCTGAAAACATGAAGGCTGCACCGCCACGCCGCCCCTAACGGGCAGGGAATCAGCAAAGCGAGCAAATTCATTCAGGGCCCGACAGAAATCAACTGACTGACACGGCGTGCCCCGACCTCTCCTCCCCGAAACCAAAGAAAAAACTACTGAAAAAAGGCACAGGGGCTGCACCCGCTCCGTGGCGTAAGTCAGAGGGAGCGGTTTAAATAAAGAACACTTAACTGCTCTCATCTCCGGCGTCGCCGCCGGACGCGTTAAATTCACGGTGCTTCGCGTCAGATTCACGATCGCCTGTCTGATGCTCCTCCGCCCACCCACCTACCCGATGAACGCCGCACATTCGGAAGTTTATTGACTTGTGAAATCGCATTCCGAACCTCCCCCCTCTCCCCGTGCCATTTTAACCTTGCCTTGTAAGTTGCTTACTCAACAGACCTTATTACTGGGCTCTGTAAATCCCACTCCTGAAAGGTCAGAGCCGTACACCGCGTTTCCCATTTCGATTTCAAGTCTTCATTACGACGGCATTACCGTCCGGTGATTCACAAATTGGCAAGGATGGGAGCCTGGACACCAAACCAGGCTCAGGGAGAAGGCCGGCGCTTGCACCCGCCCCGTCTCGCCTGCTTGTACCAGTAAATTGGAAGCAACCAGTGAGAGGCAGTGTTCTATAGCGGAGCCTAAAACGCTTTTACATATACAGACACAGAAGGATGACTTAAGGCTTGTCAGGGGAATGTCAAATAAAACTGACAGATATTTTCTCCCTGAGCCAGCCAAACGCCACACATCATGTAAATCAGATCCACTGGCCATTCATTCCAGGCGGTTGTCCATGTCCTGCCGCCTGTCTCCGGCCCATGACTGGGACAATTGGCTGGGAGTGTGTGGGAATCCCAGATTGATGTTTATGTAAAGCGCCGCGCTTCACAACTCTCCTACATATTTCAGTAACGGGCCCATCAAAATGGACACTTTGAACATTAGTTTCCCCAACTGGACAGAGGAAAATTTAATACGCTGCATGGTAAGGGGGAGGGAAAAAAAAAGAAATAGTATACAGGGCTGTCTCATTTACAGAGCCCCTTAACTCAAGGGATTCTTAGCACGTTTACAATGAATCACACCCAGGAAGCTAAAGGTTTAGTGTGGCTAAACATTCTGTTGCCAGATTGGCTTCATTCTTATTTAATTGTTACACTCTACGTTTAATGTGCCATCATGAATACTGAGGTATTCGACTGGGGACGGGTGTTGAAGGGCTTATATCTGCGAACTAGAAGTGATGGCAGATGCAATGTTGTAAGAACGCTGTGAATACGTAAAAAAAAATTAATAAAAAAAGAGGATGATAACGGGAATGACACACTAGTTTCGGGACAGGATACATTTTCCTGGCTTTGGTAAATCCTCCGGCATTGGCCCGTACGGTACAAGGCTCGGGCCCCTCGTCTGACCCGTGCACGTGCATCGACTTGACCCGCTAGCCACTGGTGTGTGCACGTCCCGCAGGCCATGCCTTATTTTATTTTGCGTTGATCCGGGGGAGATAAATTATAGCGCGGCCCACCACTCTAAGACACATCCCTCCGCGTGTCAGAAACTAGCGCTCGGAGAGCAACCCGCTGAAGGCCTCAACTCGGAAACAACTGCGAGTTTAAATTATTTAAAAACAGCAAGCCAATAAATATCCGAGCAGAGGTTAATTTATAAGGGGGGAAACCCTACTGCAATTATCCTGTCGGATCACTTCCCCTGCCCCCAGGGCTCCAGTCTGAAATGTCACACAGAGAAAGTACTTTTTTAACATTCAGCTCCGCAACAAATAAATGCCCCCCCCCCCAACATGGTGCCGGCATCGCACCCGTTGTCACAGGATACCTCTCTTCTCCCACCGTAATTTGGTAAATATTTTCCAGTGCGTGGAGTGTGGGACGAGGGGGTGTGTGCTGACACAGGAAACGATCATTCATCTGAGTTTCCTCACGCCGGCCTTTCTCGGCGGAGAGAATTTGTTCGCGTGATGGACGATGTTTACGGATGTTGCGTCCATCCACGATTCTGTCAGACAGCGGGGATCTCCTAAGTGCTGCGAAAAAATCTTGTCAGTTGAGCGAAGTCAGAAATACAACAAAAGCAGATTAATTGTTTTTCTTAATAGGAATTCACCTCAAAGGATTTCCCGTTTCTCCCCGGTAGTCATTGACCTTTCTTATGCCCATACATGGCAGTGAGGGGGCATGTATAACATTGAGGACGACATCGACATTTAAGCAATTGATTGATGCCATTTAGTTGACAGGGGTCGTTTCCCTGTAACTTCCCTTTGAGGCCTGCTCACTGAATTTGATCTTGTGGCTCTACGTGGCTCCAGTGTTACAGCCTGACTCCTGAACCCCCTTCACCGTTTCTACACTCTCCTCCACGCAGCTGGGTGGCACACATTACACAATCTGATCAGTCACATACACGAAGCCCTGACACGTAGACTTGCCCCTCTGTCAACATCCCGCCCGCCCGCCCGCATCTGATATAATCCTCCTCACTGTGGTTACAGTGCTGACCGCAGCCACTGCACGTTGTATGCTGATACAATCTCAATCTCGGCATGTCAGCCAGATTCAAATCACCGCCGAAGGGTTCTGCTCCCCGTCGCCTAAGCAGACGCACAGAGTTTCCTGATGTGAATCACGGAGCATTTTTATTGATTTTTTAATTAAAAAGCGTAATCCATGATAAAAGTGGGCCTGGCTGTCTTTCTTATGTAACGGTCGAAAAACTGTCAAGAAATCCAGTATTACGTAACTTGAACAGGCGTGGAATCTCAGGATGTGTTCCGCACAGTGGCGAGATGGTTACACCTCGGGCAGATGTTCTGTAAACACACAAAAAAAAAGGGATATTGAGATTCACCCTAAATGAGGAACTTCCCTCATGTGTGGGCGACACAGAGAAAGCCGGAACTAACACAGGATGTGCCTTTTTCATAATCGCAATAAACGGCGTTCGCCAGCTTGGGTTTCAACAAATGCGCATCTTCTCTATCCGCCCGCGATTAAGTGTTGACGCCTCCTAAAATTATCGTTTAATTCGCCATGGAAACACTCATTTACACTTCAGAGGGCTGAATTTGTGTCTATTTTCTGGCCTTCTTATTAAAATTATTTTTTTTAGCATTCCCAGGTCGAGGTACACACTCACGCACCAACACTCCAGGAATCTAATGGCTACCGAATCTGAATTCATAAACAGCGAAGAGCAACACGGAGTGCATTTAAAACAAACACGATGCATTTTTAATCGTAAATAATCTCTCCCCTCTGATATTTTTATGTTGATGACAGGCGTAAGTGCTTGGCAACATCTTGTTAACTAATTGATTCAGACCACTGGTGAAGCCCAGGAAAGCCATGAACTGAATCTATCAATACTAGCTGCAGAGAAAACTCTACTGTTGCACTTAACGTTCTCCCCCCTTACAGCCTGTGTGCCGGGCCTTCATTAGAGTCTGGCTTTTTAAACACGTCCATTCAAGTTCAACTGCAGACTCAATGTGTATACATCTATGTCCTCCATTCTGGCTTGTGATTCGTTACATTTTTGTGGCATGATTTTCCCAATTAACCAATCTTTTTTAAACAGCCTTTTCAAACAAAAAATAAATCAACTTTATTTGTCAATATCAACAATTGGCATGTAATGCTTCCCAGTGCAAACCCATGTGGCTTTTGATGTTTCGGTCATTTTCTATAGCACAGAATGAGTTTGTCTATATATCTGTCCAGAGCCATATCTCAGAGCTGGGATTCACCACTGACAGTTGTTAATTAAACCAATGAATCATTTATAATTCTAAAATAATATCCATAATAATAATGATAATAATAATAATACTTGTGAGTGCTGGAAATGTTCCAAAACGTCTGGGATGAAAGCACAAAAATATGACAAAAACTAATCTACAACCTCACCAGGCAGCTCTCCTAGCTGTACCAAGGAGACGACTTCCTGGTTACCCACACATTTCGAGCAGTGGGACGGCCCCCAGAACTGCCTGAGAACGTGGCACGTGCAACAACAAACAGAGGCCTTCAGGAGACACGTTTCCTCTGGATTCAGATTACCATCGTATCGCAGTCAAAATACCCTCTCTCACTCCCTGTTTACTGACAGGTGACAACAGGAGAGTGTGTGCAGCAGAGGGAAGTTTAGACTCATTGAAATCCAACTCATTGGATTTCTGAGGAGCTGTGGGGGAGGCACCAGGGGTCTACGGATCCCCTTTTGGGTTAATCTCTCCTCTGGAGTCCAGCGCTGCAGTAGGGCGGACCGCCCGAATACAGTAACGCAATAAAGACCCTGAAAGCCAACGCCACTACGAGTACCCCCCTCCGTCTTCATACGGCTTTCATTGCCACGGGCAAGCAGGCGCGCGCACACGCACACACGGCCTCACACAGAGATAATTGTGAATATATTTACAGGGACAACATAAATCGCTTTATCGCTCCAGCTATTTCCTCAGCAACTGCTGTTTACGGAATGAAATTATGGTAACTTTATTTTAAAAACAAGATAATAAGAATTTTGAATATTTACTGAGTAGGTTTTTTTCTTTTATCAAAAAAGCCACATAAAAGCCATTAAAATATCTATTTGTGCCTATTAATGCAAATGCATTGAAAACACAGCAGAAAGATAAATACATAGTTTATTATGGAACATCAAAAGGGTGGGTAACTGCAGTGTCTGAAAAAGATTTTTACCAAAAAGTACCCCCTTTGCAATGCTATTAATCAAGGAAATACAGGGGCTACACGTTTTGGTAATGTCATTAAATTATTATCCCAACCCCCCACCCCAAACGACCGCGATGCACCAAAGTTTGACAACGTTTTGGTTTTTCATGCAGAGGTATGAAGGCCTGTCACCACACGATACCCACAGCTTTGGGGATTTGTTACCGCCCGTGCGCTCCACGGAAAAACGGCGGATCCGCGCGGAGGTTCTTCACGCGGCTGCCACTGGCCCTCATCCTGGCGGACTGCGCGAGACATAAACTGGCCTCCCAGATTGCAGCGGAGGGTCTGGGGACAAACAGGACTGTTAGAGATGGGGGGGTTGGGGGGGTACCTCTTGATCCCAGACATCAGTGGGAATATGGAGGCAGGCCTCAGGTTTAGAGCTGAGGGGAAGTGACAGAGAAGTGGAAAGGGAATATATTAAAACTGTCATCTCTCCCAAGGTTTCTCTCCCCGTCTCTTTAAGAAGGAATTTATTAACCCCGACCCCACTAATTAAATGTGCTTCAGCAAAGAACTAAATGGCATATATCTGTGTGTTTATACACACAGAGAGGAGGCCAGAAAATATTGACTGTATGGAACATCTGTGGTACTTTAAAGGTGCCTCTCAGGTTGTCATTGGGGGGGTAGATACCTATTTGTAGATACCTAGTATGGTCACAGAAAAATGGGCCGTACTCAGGGATCTTCTTTATCTTCTATTTTCTTACCTGCTTAGATATAATAAGACACATACTTGTCCTATTTTTCTTCCTCTATCTAGTCCAGAGACGCGAGATGATTTATTGTACATACAAGACATCGTTTTGAGCCCCATTGACGAGTAATCGTTTTAATCCGTGGGATTTCAAAATACCTACACAACGATCTTAAAAGCCAAAACGTAGTAAATCTACAGCACACGCTAATAGCGTGTAATGCCCTTTTGTTTTTAAATTTGTGGGATCGCTATCATCTGTGAAACAATACATCAATTAAACAATTAGCTCAGAAAACACTGGGCAGCCATCCAAGACTGCCAATAAGGTTCTCTGCCAAGGGGCTTGTAATACTCATTATGAATGTTGCTAGGCAGGATTTCACCTTTCATTTGCAGAGAGGAGGCATTTGTCTGCCAGCAATGGATTAGCTATATAACCACCTGCTTTTACATGCAGGGGGTGTATCATGGATTAAGACTGGGAAATTTGGTTACAACGTCTCCTTTGTAAATGATTTTAATCACACCATCAGACAACATAGAAAAAAAAGCCATCTTGCTAAGCGCAGATGAGGGAAGATAAGTAAGCGATGGAGAGATAAATCTTCGTAACCATGCACACCAATGAAGGGACTCGGAGATTTTGTCAGAATAAATGAATAAACACTGAGCAGAAGGCCGTATCCCAGCCTCAACACACACACGCAGTCTGGGACACCAGGACCGATCCGATCCACCGCGTTGAAGGCGCCAATGCTTCACCTGCGCGGGCCAGGGGGGTGGTTAATAAGTGGCGATGGGTCTGGTTCCTGATACTCAAGCTCGAGTCTCTCAGCATGCCTGCCGCCTCCTAGAGGGAGTAAGCACCGCAAGAACCCGCAGCAACGGGGGCCTCGTGAGAGCCCGCCGGAGCCTATCGTGTCTTCCTTCACTGAGCTGTGAAAGGCACCTATTTATCAATGGGGTTCACAGCCTTCTGCATCACGCGTGAGCCTGCCAATAGTTCCGGATGTTTGACTGCGGCGCCCTGAGTGCCCGCAGTCAAAGGGAGCACGAGGAACCGTAAAAACTCAATCTGCAATCAGGGCACTTTTTAATTCCAGCCCAAGTAAGTCATATAACAGGACTGACACCTTGCCAACAGCGGATGCCCTCTAATACGAGTGAGAAGGCACCCATTCTAAAGACAGCGTTGGTTGGATGCCGTGTCCTGCTTCGACGCCATTAAATCTCATTCAAACTGGGCTGAAACAGGAAATCAATGTGACGAGGGAGCTTGTTATTAAGGGGGATTTCACCTCTGGACAATTTCAACACAGAACTTCAAGCGTCTGTATATTATCCTAGGCTGATATATCGGGAAGAAACGTAAACCAACGTTTGAGCATCTAGCGGGAGAGGACCATTCAATTTATTAACACATTTAAAGTGGGAACTCTCAGTCAAACACTAAAATTATAGGGTGCAAAACCCCTGTACAGCATCGGCCAAGACAGGTGTATATTTTCAGAGTTTTTGATAAACATTGTCTCGA
Source organism: Hiodon alosoides (assembly GCA_025775065.1). NCBI lineage: Eukaryota > Metazoa > Chordata > Actinopteri > Hiodontiformes > Hiodontidae > Hiodon > Hiodon alosoides. The sequence continues at coordinate 782 of JAOYSI010007875.1, read as the reverse complement.
GGCAGTGAATGGCACGGCTAATCCAAGAAAGCCGGCGTGTTTTTTCCCCGCGCACAAACGGCCACAGTGCCAATGCGCTGACAAGGTGCCCCGGTAATCCCGCCCGTCCCGCCCGTCCCGCGCCGACGTCTGGCAGACTCCGCAGCTGGTGTCAGCCTTGCTGAGCTTGCTCTGGGTTGCCGCGTCCGGGCCCGCCTGCACCTTTCCATCAGGTGCCGCTCGGAGAACGAGGAAAGCGGCTCTCCAATTAATCAAAGTCAGATCTGCCTGAGCGCTCCGAGCTGCCACTGATCCTTGTCCTGGACTCTCTCATGTTCTCTCCGTCTCTGTCTGCGTGGCGGAAAAGAGAGAGAGGGGGAGGGAGGAGAAAAAAGACTTGCGCTCAGAGCAGAGAGTGCCTGAAGGGCCTACACGGTAAGTCAATGTGAAATTATCACAGCGAGAGGAAGTTGCGTCTCAGCTTAAATGATTTAAGGCAGCAATTTTTCACACTCTCCAGCTCTGACAAACGCACAGATTGGCTCTCTCGTCTGACTTCAAAATAGTCAAAGGGAAGCTATTTTTGTTTTAAGAGAAGAATAATGGCGGAGGAGAAATAAAAGAAAACAATTTAAAAAAAATTATCGTCATCGCGTGTCTTCCACCTTAGGTTAATTCAAATTATACATTTCCTGTACCACATATGCCTGTACAGCATTCTGCAATCCTTTCCTACACCGCATGCCCGTAATGCATCCTTTCCTACACCGCATGCCTGTAATGCATCCTTTCCTACACCGCAT
>JAOYSI010007872.1:0-11852 GCA_025775065.1 Hiodon alosoides | reverse complement strand
TCAATAGCACCTTTGGAAATATATTTACTGAGAAAAATGGTGACGTGTTCAATACTTATTTCACCCGCTGTATGTACTCAAAAGCACAACTTGAATGGATCACTGGGGTTATGAGTAAGAATAGAATCTATTTTTGGTCTCTGTTTCTCTAATTGTATCATTCCACTATTCCACATACTATTATTATAAAAAATGTATTCATTCGTCTGACAAAAATTAAGACAAATGTTAAAATCTCCTGGCAGATGTTAGGGACAACAGTTGGATGGTTGTCACACCTCAATTTCACTAAGTGAAATTAAGATGGACAATGGCGTGACTGAGAGTTGTAGATAACCATTATTGCCTCTGCCTCCTCAGGTAAAGATTACCTTGACTTCATGTAAACAACAGTTTCTATGTAGATAACTTTCAGACCTCACAGAAGGAAACAAACCAAAGGACCGGTTCAGTGAAAATGCATCTTTTGTGACACTATCAAATGAGCAAAGCCACCAAAAATAAGAGGCTTCCTGTAGCGGGTTGAGTTTATATGTATGAGTGAAGTAGTGCTGTGCCAACACCATAAAGTTTCCTTCGACCCCTGGCTGCCAGATTATGTTTAAAGAGCAGCTGATAACACTTCGGCAGGAACCAAAATTTCCATTCAAGATGGTGGTTTAAATTCACTGCTTTTCAGCTTTTCAACTGTGTTGGAAAACCTTTTAATGGCCCTCTACCCTTTTTACATAATGACTTCTCAGAGAAAGCTGACCAACATTTTGGAGATAAGGCATGAAAAAAAGCTGAAAGCATTCCAATTAATGAACAAATTCTCTAATGCATCTCCTGTCTCGCCTGGTAAGCCAGCCTACTGTCCGAAGACAGTAGAAGAGGCCCCACACTGCATTAGTTTGCATATTGTCAATATTAATGTATTTCCCAGATACAGATAGTGGGAAACATTAATTATACAGATAATATATACATTATTGTGTAGATGCTAGGAATTAAAGTTTGGTCAATTTCCAGAGAGTGCAGCTTGAAGGCATGCAAGGGATACAGACCTTATATTACATAATACAGTCAAATAGCAGATGAGTATTTTAATGACTTTAATGACGTAATTGAAATAAAAGAACACTGTACCTTGACTAGAGAGGCTAACACTTTCTTCTCTGCCTGATCATTGCCATAACAGGTGAAGCTGTGGGTGTAGACGTTGTACTCGTAGCCATACAGCCAGACTTTCATGAACCCGTCCATCGTGCTGCTCTCATCAGGGGAGGCGGAGAAGGCAATCTGGGTCGAGGCCCCCCCCAGATCCAGTGATCCAACAGTTTCTGCTCCGCGAGGGCGCACCCAGGTGTTCCACAGATTTTTCTGAAAAACGGGTTTTAAAAAAAGGCACCTTTACCAACTGACCCTGGAGGTCTTTACAATCAATTGCTCAACAGACTTATCTAGGCTGATCAGTGATCATACCCCCTCATTGATTATTTTCTAAAAAGTGAAAAATAATAATAATTAATCATGCATTGTTTTTGCATTCAAGTAATCGGCAGAATTTAAAGCTCAGCTAACCTCTAGGAAATTACCCATTAGGTAATTAGCAGTGACCCATCCATACAGCCCTTCCTCCTGTCCGGAGATGATCGAGGCATTTTGAAAATTGAAAGGTAAACTCTGCAGATACATCTTTATGTCCAACATAATTTTATTGGCGGCAGTTTCATTCAGAGTCCTACGAAACAAAGAAATTTGAAAACAGTCATCACTATTACAAGTCGAAAACTGCTGTTTTTTGCTATACTTATATCAAAAGTTTTCAAAATGTGTTATAGCGTTTTATGTTTGAATGATAAAAGCAAAAACATTTGAGTCTGCCTCCCTGTGGCTCATGTATAAGTGTATCAGCTGAGTGTGTTTTTAATTATTATTGTTCTTTAATTTGATTTCAATATGAAGAATAACCGGAAGAGCGAAGAGGGAGAAAGTTTGGCCGCAGGTCCAGAGGAGAGACAGATCCTGTGTTGGTTTACCTCAGTAGCCGCATTCCAGCTGTGGCTCCGAGGAAAACGGGCGTGGCATTGTGCTGGGATGTGGGAATTTCTCCCATGGCGTTGTCCATGCAGCCCTTCATGGACTCCCAGGACTTTTGGTCCAGTTTAGCATCTTGTCCCAGACTAGAAATACCGGGGCCTTAGATGAATTACAGGAACCAATCAGGATGTGTTGCAATGACATCGATAAATGGATTCAGAGAACTTATAATAAAGAGGTAGAATTATGGTCATTAATTTTAACACAGAATATCTAGAAACATCATTTTTAAAATTAGATATGCCTGTATCTTGCGCATTTTATAACCAGTCTCGTTTTTCTTTAGCAATGAATTCTTACCATCAACGCGACATTTCGAAAGTTGACTGACCACCCCTGTGTTGTTTTCCTTCTCAGCTGGCCATTGATAAAGATAGACCGTGGTACGGGATGAGCCAGCATCAAGGACAATCCCATACTGCACAAAAAGAGTATCTCATATGAAATAAGAATTCACTGTTTCTTTTTCTTAGTTCTTAGTTCTTAGTTCAAACAGTAAGTGCTAGATTTATAAATGGACCTTATTCATTAAGTTATTGCAATAATTGATTTTTGTAAATCATCACTGTTCCATGATCAGGACTACGCTCACAGCTTTTTCACACATTATCTTTTGAAGAAATTCTTTTAAAGTAGCATTCATTTAAAGTATAAATTTTCCAAAACAAAGTCATAAATGTAATTATTTTATCCAATGGACTATTTCATTTTTCAGGCCTATTTCATTCTCTTCTCTTAAAGATTTAGAGCTTTTCATCTCTTAATATCATCCCAAAGGTAACCAAGATATCCTTTACAATTGGATAACAAAGATTCAAGATGATTTGAATTATACTTTTCACCAGAGCACTGAAAACAAAAATCTAAGTAGATTATGAGGCACTGAACCACAATATGTCTCCTTATTAACAGCTTGGATTGTACCAAATCAAAACATCCTGGAATGTTAGTCTTTTGTACTTTATCGCCAATGATGCAGTTTCTCTAAAGATAATATCTAATGCTTTGAGTAATAATGATTTTTTAAAAACTTGCATTCTATGCATATAATCAATAAATAAGCAGATACATGAAAATAGAGACAATCGATGGGTCCTTACCTTAAAGCCAGGAGATACATAACTTTTCCTCTGACTCTGTATGACAGCAACAGCGATTATGACTGCCACACTCGCAAGCAGACAGAACAGAGCAAAAACAACACCCAGCTTCGATGCCATTTCCTAAATGGAAATATTTCAAGTAAAACAATGTTGCGTTAAAATTTTCTTTAAATTGATACCCCTCTGAGATCATTATAGCTAAATTAAGCTAGTCAAGCATTAAGCTTCTTAATTTTTATTACATTTTTATATTTTATTGTACTTTTAGTGTTATGGCCAATGTAGCTCCGGAGCACTCCATCAAAAATACCTGAAAGGGCATTTAGCCTGCTTGTATTACCTCCCTTACATTGCCTGCATAGTGTGAACACTCACATTGCAATTCAAAGCAGTTTTTTTCACAGGAGGAGGGCACAATATAACAAGGGCCTTAAGAGGCGCACATGAAACACTGTAATTGCAGAGCAGTGTGTAAGTATGCCCTTGCTTTTTCTAACAAATATAATAATTATTAGCCTAGCCGCCGCCACTTTCATAACAATGACACATGTGGCATCGGCACAATGAGGCGTGGCCCTTCTCTCCTCTTCTGGGCATTTCTTATGTACAGTTCATCGAAAAACAAATTTGTATAGAAGGCCGACCATTTTCAGGGGACCAGGGACTAAGGTATTTTGAGAACCTGCTCAAACAGAGACTGATTTTAAGTGAAATAATTCACGTGAAATAACACCGGGTGTGTGTCGAGACACAAAAACAATTTTCGCCTGAATTTTTACTCCATGGGTGTTAACCGTTTTTCATTATTCTTAACTCAATTAAGCTAGTTCTAGTGTTATATATAATGTATCCCATAACTATTACAATCATTGTAGTAGCTATGCTTGTAAAAATTAACTAGTACTGTAACAGTATACATTATACAAATTTTAGTAAAGAAAGATTCTATACGGATGCACAAATTTGACATGGTATCTTCTGTTGACAAATCATCATTAATAGTAGCTCAGCTGATTGAATCTCTGTAGAAGATATGTTCCCCAGAGTGATAAAAGTTATTACTGACATCACAATTAATAACAATGTATACAGTTACAATATACAAGCACATTTGTTAAGGCTGCACAAAATAAATTAATTGGCAAAATGTGGCAAAGTGTACACAAATTGCTGAAATGGGGATGGGGTTAGAGTATTATCTACTGAACGCTTGTCTGCATCAATAGAATGCATTTTGTTAGGTTCCACAGGTAACATTTAGATCTCACATCAAATCGCGTAAACGTTTCGAAATATGCATCTGCAACGAAAATGACCCAGCCCAACCACCCTCCTTGTCTGAATAAATAATAAGCATGAAGAGTTTTCATACCTTGCTAAATGAAGCCCCTTGGTCCGATGGACTAGAATCAGGCGCGAGTTCTTTGGAGAACGCAGATTGTCATTGATCAGACTGAGCTAGAAAGTGACTGCGATGGGGAGGACTTTACATCATGGCCATAAGAGCCCCTCCCATCTCTGCTTAACTCATTTGAAGGTGCTTTCGCAGGGCTACAATTGGTGAGGAGAGCTTGACGGCAGATCTCAGCCAATTGACCACAATGGCTTGTTCTTCTAGCGCTGATTTTTCAGAGCTCTCCTGTACAACGGTCCACTACAGAAACCCACAATCACATACACCGCCCCCATGATCTGATAACCTAAACCAGGTCATAATATGGAGCGTGAAGCAAAAAGGTAAATGAAATGGGTAACTTGGAGGTCAGACTCTGAAACTACTTTTCTTGCCACATGTTTAGATTTTTATAAGAAAACATCAAATGCAGTTAGTACACAATTTTATAGACTGTAGGATGGATTTGATGAAACAATAAGATGCTCTAATTGGAATACGACTTTATTTATTGCGGCAATGTACGTTAAAGTACCTTGAACCCGACACTAATCCAGTGCTATAAACTGATCCCTGACAGGGTGTTGCATTAAAAATGATTTTTGCTTCAGCTGTTCTGCTTCAGCAGTTTTACTTCCAATTATTTGTATATGCCCCTAAATCCTGCCTCTGTGAACCAATCATTAGTGGCAACGTTTGTCTCCGATGAGACAACCAGCCATTTAGAGTGTAGTGAAAAATAAATGCATCAGCAACAAATCCCAGCACATTCGCAGAATTGGGAGAAAACAGTGTTGTGTTCAGCTGTATGACTAAGTACGGGATTATAGGGAACTGGAGTCTACAAAAAGCCTCCTGCGAATGCAGTTCTCGTGTTTGGCCACACATGATAACAGTAATTAGCCAACAGTAAAAAAATTTGGTTTACTTGGGACGGCTTTTTAGGTGGCGTTTTTTGACAAAACGTATGGCGTGTTCTGTGAATTTTTTTCCCCTTAGATCATTGATTGAAATGGCTCACACACTAATGGGTTCCATTTTAAACATCCTGTTATCAGTAATGGGGCTTTAAGTCCGTAAATCTCTAGTTTTTTGTTGGCCATGCCAGTCAGCAACAAATGCATAGCATGGCCCAAGCTCTGCATTTTAGAGGCACTTTCCTGAAACCTGAGAGAATAAGCTGGTGCGCTGGTGTGTGTAATGTGGGATTGCTTTAAGGGAAATACATAGACCACAAGAGACAATACTTTACATTAGCATTACAAGTCCAGATCAATTCACAAAGAATCTTAAATCGGCTTTTCAGTGAAGCAGCTTTGATGGGCCACAGCCGCGGTGAGGGCTCACTAAGAGAGGGCCTCTGCTGCTGTCGTTGCATCGTAGACCCTAAGTCCAGCTCAATGATCTCGGAGAGATCCTGATCAACGAAGATCGCGACAGTCTGACTGAAGAACTCCCTGCGTTCATCAAGGAGGGGCAAATACATGTATTTTTAGCATCTAGATATGTGATCTGGCACCCATTAGTCTGAAAGAGCCGGAAAGGCAGCAGTCACAATTTAATTTGGAGGCTGATGCCGTGCAGCTACCCAAGACCACATAGCACTCCCGGATCAGAACTTTCTTACAATATACAACGGGAATTCAGAGCTTTGCATTGGATTCCTGTACAAACTTCAGCACCTTAAATCAATAAGTTGTTTTTCAAAGAGTAGTTTTTTTTACCTCAGAATATTAGATTTATGCAATATTGCATCAATGTATTATATTATTTGTGGTTGATACTTCTATCTGCATTTGTGATGCATGTTTGTATAGTTTTTTAGATTTTAGATTTCACCCTTCATTTCCTTCTGGACTATTACAGAAACAAGCCATTGTACAAAAATATATATGAATGTTGCTGTTAAATACATTATGGAAAATTTGTAAAACATCTCACTTCCCGTCACTTATTTTAGCTCAACTAAATTTATAGGCATTAAAACAAAGTTATCAGAGGGAAACAATGCTAAATGTTAGTGTGTTACCTGCATGGTTGGCAGCATAGTGATCACACACAGACACACAGACAGACACAGACAACATGAAGAACTTCTCTGACGATTCCTCAAAAAAAAAAAAGTTATTGATGGTTTACAACCATCCAAATAAAAACACTTAGTACGTTGGCTATCAATCATGAGTTCAACATTATTGGCTGGAAAAAAAAAAACGGAACAATAAAATGAAGAAAAAATATCTGACAAAATCCATTGGGGGACTTTTTAATATAGCTAACCTCCTTTTTTTCAATCTCTCACACTTTCTTCCCAGTGGAATTTATGTTGGTTAGTTAAGGCATTCTCTACCTAATGAGGAACAACAGGGTTTCGTATATTTTTGCACATACACTAATTTACAGTAAAAAAAAAAAAACTCCAAAAAAACAACTGCATTGTTATGCTGTTAGAGGGCAGGAGCTCAAGGTTCGCTAGCTAGGTTATCAGTCATCAGATGGCTAGAATACAGAGAGGTTCCCATTTAAAGGTGGATTTGTTTGTCAATGTCTGTGATTTACAGAGTATATCTTAAAAATAACTTAACTGTAAAATTCTCAGAATAATAGGATCATATAATCTCATATAATAGGGTAATAATAATAAACATTGTGGAGTTTAAAAATATAATACGCACTGAGTAGCCACATGAAATAGACTGTGCTGTCATTGAGAGCATAACATGTTCAGACTATGCAATTTAAAGCAGGTTGGGAGGTCCCTAGGGTTCCGTTTGTGTGCAGTTCAAAGGGAGAATAGGCACAATATTTAAGCAACTTTTAACAGGGCATGGCAACAGTATGAGTATGTCAGAAATAGCAACCCTGCTGGGGTTTTTATGCACGACAGTGTCAAATTGTATTGAGAATGGTCCACCACCCAAGAAAAACCCAGCCAACGGCGGTCCCTTTATCAGAAACAGCTTGTTGATGGAACAGCCTGATGAGGACTGACACGCTTTGTGCAGAGTAACGTACAGGCTACAGTCAGTCATAAAACAGCTGATTCCAACAGTGGTGGCAAAAGAGGCTTATCAGGCAAAGCTTGTTATGCCCTGTCATGGCAACCGATAACCTAACCAAGATCTACTTTTTGAAAAACAAAAACTGCGGTCGCAGTGTTTCCATTTGTGCATGATCTCTCTCAGCAGGATAGAGCTCCATGCTGTAAGGCTAGGATTTTCCGAGAATGGTTCAGCTTACAGCGGAGGCTTCTCAGTCACCAGATCTCTCTACAATAAAAATGGAATGAGATGGCACAAACTATTCGTAGTAGAGATCCTGATTCTGCCCCTTCAGTCACTGGATTAGGATCATGGTTTCCATGAAGGCCAATCTAAAGTAATTTGTGTTCTTGAAGATTATATAAGCCTTAAATATAAAGGACTCAAATCAGTCCACTCTGGTGGACCAGAAGGGAGGCTTGCACAGGTATAGACAAGCTGGAGGAAAGTCAGACATTTTTGGAACTTCTGAGCTGGAATGCTATTAGGTAGATTATTGACCTCACTGGATAACTAATTGGACACGCAATTCCAATGAAGTTTAAGTGTCGGTTCTTGGAGATTATTATTGCATTGTGACAGCCACAGATCATTGCTTTCTGTTCTGGCTTTAGCCAGTAGGTATTGAATGATTGGACATTACTAGCCTACTGCCTGATCTCACAGCCACCAGAGGATAGAAGCTTACACATCTTATCAACAAGCCTCTTAGCTTCTAAAGTGGAGGTCAGGCTTTGAAGGCAGTTGTGCTCATATAAATCCTGTTCTATTGGGTTCAGGACATCTTCATTGCCTGTGCTGTCCTAGGCATGAAGAGTATCACTGCAAGAACTGAAGGTGAAACATGGCTTTAATGTTCGCACAGATTCGACTGACACATCTGAACAATCTATAATTTCTGTGGGTTAGCTATCTCACATAACCTGTCTGCTCTAGATTGAGGTTTTATTAGCTATGAACCTCTGCCAATTTGTTTTCCTTTGCCCCTTTATCCTCAGTACATTCATAAAGAGCACGGATGTAGTTGATCAAAGATAAGCGTGTTGAACATCAGGCATTTCTTTTCACGGTGGCAGAGATAGGAAGGCAAGGCCTTGCACTGCCAATCCTAGATTAGTAAAGACTGTCATTGTATCTGTAGGTGGAGCCATTTAGACAGGCTGAATTGGTGTCACAAGAGCGGGGAAATCAGAACTAATGAGGATCAGTTGAGATTGGTCCATTTGTTTCAGTATCAATCCCTTAAGATGTGGGTAACTTTTTTGCATTATCTTGACTAGGTACAACTATTCAAGTTATCAGTGGTGAAAGCATATTTAATTTTTCTTTTTCTTTTGCCGACATCAATTACAGGGAATATATCAAGAGCAAAAGGTGCACCAGGAACTTGAACAATGTGCTGTTTCACATTGCTCAGTGTTATAGCCTCCATTTGCTTCTCCAATTTGATAAATTGTACTGCTGGAGGGAGGATGCTTGTACACTCCAACCCATCCTCTTGGAACGCAAATGTATTAAGCTTCCAGTTGTCATTGCGCAGAACTAACTTCACCACTTTTAGAGAAATTAGGCCGATCCAAGTATAGACCTTCAGATGAAGAAAATGTCATTAAAACACTGTTCCCGTCTTGTTGGACAGCATAATGCAGAATGGTTAGGTGAAGCTCTTTACTTGCATTGCGAAGCTTCTTTAGTGTTGATACCTTGGGTAAACGTTATCTCCAGCAGCTCTTGTCTTGTCCTTGATCAGCAGCATACAAGTGCTGAGGTGGTACTCCCTGTTGATGCAGTGGAAACAGTAAGGTTTGACTTTATCCTTCCCCTTACCCTTTAATACAGTTGGACTGAGAGGAGCCTGAGCTATCTGCTACTGGATCAGCATTTTAGTAGACAGTCCTCTTCTTCTTAGGCTGTTATCTTTTCTGTGCCTTAGATGTTTCAATACGATAACGGATTTGCTTGGTGCCTATGGCTGTGGGCACAAATGGAGGCGGAGATATAGTCATTGGTGCAGGCACCAGGCTGCAGGTTAGAGTTGCCAAGGTGTTGTCAGATGGTGAATGAAGGTAGTCAGCACAACCCCCCCGGTTCACCACCATATCATTGGCTACACCTTTTCCTTTATAAAACTTTCATGCTTTGGTTATGTACTCTGGCCTCCTCAGTCAGGTGGAATCTGAGCTTCTAGAGTTTGATCCTGTTAAATCTTCTCTTACAGAGCTGATTATAAATCACTCAAGGCTGAAGCATGGATGTTTCAGAAATGTGAAATAGCTTATGACTGCACCGTAATATTATGGTGGATGGTATGCTACAGGCTGAGCATTATGCTAATTATCTGCTTTAGTTAGCTTGTTTTCCACATATATTTTAGCTTGAAGTTTAGACACAGTAATTCTCCGATGTAGCATCAGAAAAAAATTGGGTTGGGTAATAATATTGCTGGGTAATAATAATAAAGTGTGGAAATTGTTATCATAATGCTAAGTTATACTGAACTGACTTTATGACTGATAATAAAACTTAAACTCTAGATGAATAGATGACTCTTCAATTGTTAGCTGTAAAGCTTTCATATTGGCCAGAAGCCTTTAAAGACGCTGTTTAAAACACAATATTGGTGCAATGTTGGCATCTAGTGGTGATCTTGGAGATTACATATGCACTACTCGCCTTGCCACTTACTGAGAAACTACATCAGAAGCTGTTACATTGGTTTTTCAGTCATAACCTATGGCTTGGGATATCTGGTTAAAGTGAAGACCTAACGAAGGTCTGATGCTGTGGCAAACTGAACAGCTAAGCTGACTACTGTGTTCATCAGACCATATTCCATATTTTATCTCTAAGAGACTTTCAAATGTTAACTACCGACTGAAGAAAGGGGATACTGATGAGGTATTCAATGTGGGGAACCTTCAACCATTCCACAAATGGAACACAGCAGGATACAACTGGTGTAAGGACCCACCCGTCTGGATTACACAGATCCCACTTTTCAAGGGTTAGAAGACATGTTTATGGCTGAAGTCAAAAGCCCAGAATCCATTTACCTCCCTGTTGCACCAATCCTCTAATAGGCCCTCACTGTCTGTAAGACCTCCCATTGATACTGCACACATGAATACTGACCACGACATAGACCCTACAGACATTTTCACTTCTGGCACCAGCAGAAGTCTACTGACCTTCTGCCCCCGCTTGACATGGCTGTCAAAGATCTAAATGTCAATTAAACTCATAGCTGTAATTTTAGGCCTAAACAGCCCCCCAGAATTGCATACGTCGTAACTTAAAATGACTATGCCAAAATGGTAATAAGAGCAGTAGAAAAGGTAATGGTAGGCACAATCCCAGAACAGTAACATTAATTTAAAACAGTTGGTCATTCACTAAGAAACAGTTATTGTTACTGAAACGCCATTATCATTAAGATAAGCTGTGTAAAAAAGGTTATTAATGGCCTTTTAATTGTTTGTTCTTCTCTGATGCTGTTTAACTCCAGGAAACAAGGTGTCTAACTCCCTGTATAAACAATAGCAAAGATCTGAAGATCGTGGGAATATTTTACTGGGCAATTTATGGATTTTTTCTTCTTCTGGCTATGGTAGAAAACACAATGCAAGAACATAATTCTGAGAGTATATTTACTAAGTGTATAAATGGGGGTGGCTGTATAAATCTGTTGGGCTGCTTTCTCGCTTGTCTTCTTATTCATCTTGGCTTTTGATTCACTCGTTCTAACCCAATGAACCTGACATGTCATGAATTAAGTTGTGGTTCCTCATTCATTCCTTTTAATTGGGGTGGGGAGTGGAGTTCAGAAAAGACTGTATAATGCTGGAGTTTGAGAGCGTGATCTTCAAGAGTGATCTTTGAGAGATCAGACTGATGTCAATTTTTATACGGCTGCTCTCCTCTTGCACAAGATGTATTAAATACCTTTTCTTTAAAATGGTCTCATCAGGAAATCCTTCGTTGCTCCTCAAAAAGAATCTGGATCATAATAGCGGTAACAAAACATGCAAGCGAATAAACAGTCTACATACTGAAATCCGCTTTTCCAAAACAGGTGGAATTTGCAGACTTCAAAGATAAGAATAACTGTTTATTGGTTGCAGGGCCCATGTCCTGTCATTTTGTAAGAGTAATGATTTTGATAAACCTTTAACTGATGCCATCTTTCTAAATCTGATGTCAGATTTTCTTTTGATATCATTAGATGTGGAACAG
>JAOYSI010007871.1:0-11852 GCA_025775065.1 Hiodon alosoides | reverse complement strand
CAATATCAATAGTTAAAACATGGCTCCGGTGAAAAATTTTCACAGGGACGGCACATTCTTTGAAAGACATTGCCTCCATTAAAAAGAAAACCAGTAAAAACTCTAAGTCATTACCGTACATTATGATGTTACCCACAGGAGCCAAGCCTTCCCCAAACCAGCGGTCTGTGCGTAACTATACCGTATAAATAAGTATATAAACATCAGTGACAAAATCAGAAACACATCACCTGTAAGAAACATCACAAACATGTCACCTGATAGACATCGTCTTGTTGAAAAACAAACCAAAATTCTAGACCCTTCCTGAGGTCAAAGGGCATCATCATTACCATACAATATCATATATAGCATAGAGGCACCACGCATTTCCATCAATTAACAACTATTAATTATTGAGTACTTTGATTAGGTGAAGGACACATTTATTCTGGAACCTCCTCATTCACTGTGAATGATATATAGCATGATGTTTAAAGGCACGGGCATTTAATCAGGATTCAAACTCACATCACCCACTTATACATATCCATGAGGACTGTTTTAGTCAAACTTCCCCAAAGCTCTCATATATGAACACAAAAGGGACGTGATCATTATGCATGACATTTGATTGATTTGCTGTGACTGACGATTATGATACGCCAGAGCCGGCTAATTTTACGGTAAGGAAACAATTCTGAAAGTGCCATGTTTTTCAAACTCATTATAAGGCATTTGAGGCCCAAAACATCAACAGTTCACATACAGAATATGAAGTAGAAAGTAAACAGTAAATAATGTGGTGAGATATTTATATCCTGTCTCTGGGCAGCTTTAAGCATGTAGCCACTGAAACATTCGTAATGGTGGAACAGGATTTAAAGTCATTCATTTATAAATTAGAAAGCACTCAGCAAAAACTATAAATGTTTATGAACCGTTCAAAAATACTTTATCAACCATTATAGTTGAAACCTTAATATGCAAAGTAACCCAAATTTCTGTGGGAGGGTGTGGATGAGCATGGAGCTCTCTAGCTGTCAGTAGGAACACTACAGATCCAGGAGTGTGTTGTCTCCTAGGACTAGGAGCAACAACAGCTCAGCCTTGTGGTTGGCCACACAAGGTTTCGTAACAGGATTGGCAAGTGCTGAAGCGCGTAGCGCATAAAAAATTGCTTGCCCTCCGTTGTGACACCCACTACCAGGTTCCAAACTGCCTCTGGAGGCAACGTCAGCACAAGAACTGTTTGTCAGGGGCTTCGTGAAATGGGTTTCCACGGCTGAGCAGCCGGACACAAGCAGAAGATCACCATGCGCAATGTGTCGGTTGGAGTGGTGTAAGGTTTCTCGCGCCATTCGACTCTGGAGCAGTGGAAATGCGTTCTCTGGAGGGGTGAAACACACTTCACCATCTGGCAGTCCGACGGATGAATGAGTTTGGCGGATGCCAGGAGAACGCTACCTGTCCAAATGCATGGTGCCAACTGTAATGTTTGGCGGAGGAGGAATAATGGTCTGGGGCTGTGTAGCACGCGAGGGCATGCTAGGTCCGAGAACGAGAAAGAGGCATTGGGGGAGGGTTTACGTTGTTTATTCATCAGTTGTAATTCAACAACAAAATATATATATGAACAAAACCAAGCAGTTCGGAGAAAATTAAATTCAATCAGTTACTCAAATAATAACGTCATATACCTTTCTACATTCCGTTCAACTCTTTCTCCTTCTCTTTCTGAGCCAGCTTAGCTGGCTCTTTTAAAAGGGCTTGGGATTGTTGGCACCTGCGTGTGATTAACATTAGTGGAACCACACTCAGGTGCGCAACGAGGTCCTGTTAGACCTCTCAGTGTTACTGTCCATCACAGCTTTGTGTGCCACAGGCGGTTTTTCATGGGCTAGGCCCCTTAGTTCCAGTGAAGGGAAATCTCAACGCAACAGCATGCAGTGACATTCTAGATGATTCTGTGCTTCCAACTTTGTGTCAACAGTTTGGGGAAGGCCTTTTCCTGTTTCAGCATGACAATGACCCCATGCTCAAATCGAGGGCCATGCAGAAATGATTTCTCGAGATTGTTGTAGAGGAAATTGGACTGGCCTGCACAGAGCCCTGAACTCAATCCCATCGAACACCGTTGGAACACTAACTGCGAGCCAGGCCTAATCGCCTAACATCAGTGCCGGACTTCACTGATGCTCTTGTGGCCAAATGGAAGCAAGTCTCTGCAGCAATGTTCCAGCATCTAGTGGAAAGCCTTCCCAGAATAACCAAAGGCTGTCATAGCAGCACCAAAGGGAACAACTCTATATTAATGCCCTTGTTTTAGGAATGTGATTTTCAACGAGCAGGTGTCTGTAGCACGCCCGGGCATGCCCAGCTGGAAGGTGGGCTAAGACAGGGAGACGGGATTTGCGGTGACATCATTTATTGGGCATTTTCCCACCCATGTATCACAAATTCTACAAACTTAAAACTCCTCAAAAGAGAAATCCAAAAACAATATACTGTGATATCAACTAAGCCACTAACCACCTAACCAGAATTTTCCAGTTCAACCCCCCTTTCTACCATCATTTGAACTACAGTACACTCAGGTGCGAAACAAGGTCCTTTTATGCAAACATGACCCAAACCATGTAATCATTAGCTCATCACCCAACAGTATTTGAACCCCGGTTTTTCACTCACTCGGTGCCAGTTTGTTGCACCTCTGATGCTTGTTAGTTTGCCATGGCCGCGCTTGAAGATTGTTAGTGCTTAAAGTACTTGTACCTAACCTTGCCTTCTGTGTCTCCCATCTAGCACCCTTCATTTCTTTCGCCAGCCTGTGTTGCCGCCTGCCTTGCCGCCTGCCTTGCCGCCTGTCTTGCCGCCTGCGTTGCCGCCTGCCTTGCCGCCTGCGTTGCCGCCTGCCTTGCCGCCTGCCTTGCCGCCTGCCTTGCCGCCTGCCTTGCTTCCTCTCCCCACCAGCCCAGCCAACAGTCCTACCCAGCCTTGTGTTTTTCCCACTCCCCCCAATCCCTCATTAAATACCCTGTCTAATCACTGCCTTGTTCTGGTGTCGTGCTTTTGGGTCCGCTGGCCTAGCTCCCCTTAACATGGGTGCGATTTCTGGGGGGAAAATAGGTGCACAATTTTTGGCTTTTCTTGTAAACTGGTTATGAAAAAGCACAACCAGAATAGAGTGGGGCCTCAGGGTAAGATATTAGAGTGGGGAGAATACCTTGCAATACCGTGCTGTTTGGTAGTATCAGCCATTGAATTGTGTAGAAGCTTGAAATGTGTACTGCTAAAATGTAGATTGCTGTGTAAAGTCTTGCCCGTAATTGTGAAGGAGGCCAAGATTGCTGTGTATTCATTTTGGTAAGTGAACACTTGCCTTAGGGGGGGGTGATCGGTTGTGGGAGGCAGCCATGAAACGAAGGGGTTGCAAGAAATATTTTGGTTCTGTTTGTCATGAAAACATGTAATGTCCAAATGCCCTTCTTCCGTCATTAGAATTTTCACAGTACTTTCTCTTTGAAGCTGATACTAATTTTACTTGAAGGTGCAATTTATTTTATTTCAGTTAGATATACAATATAAGTGAATATCTATAAAACTGTGAACCTTTTAAAGCAAAATGAGTGTGAAATGTGATGAGTACTGCCATTCACTTAACTCGCAAAATACACAGACATGTGACAAATTAAAAGAAAAATCTACAGTCTATTATGCTGAGTGGGGCATTTTCCTGGAATGGTTTGGGTCCACTTATTCTCTTAGAGGGTAAGGTCAGTGCAAATCATTTTCAGTCCTGATGGGAGTGATAAGTAACTCTTCCAGTTTGACAATGCTCCCATCCACAGGGCACGAGGGGGCACTGAATGGTTTGATGAGTGTGAAAACGATTTGAATCATATGCTACGGCCTTCGCAGTCACCAGATCTCAACCCAATTGAACACCTATGAGAGATTTTGGACAGCACTCTCCACCACCATCATGAAAATACCAAATGAGGGAACATCTTTCGGAAGTTTCTTGCCAGGTTTTACGGCCCCTTGGCGGGAGACCAACCCTTGCTTTTAAAGTTTAAGAGCAGATGTTTCTTAGTCACTAGACTCATGGGCAATAGTTAAGAACCTCCTTCACCTCCATAGATTACTGATTAAAAGCTAACCTCAATAGGCAGTCAAAATCTAAATCAGATAATATTGATCGTGATGAAGTTGAAGACTCATTCATATAGAATAGTCAAGAAAGAAAAACTAAATCTCACCATCTAGGACTGGGACAAAGAAGAACTCCTAGAAAGTTTAGAAATGTATTCTGATGAGCACAATAATGTATACTTTTAAAGTAGTCAATAATCATTAAAATGAATATAATTACGATATAAATACAATTAAAAGCGCCGTAGACAGTGTGGTTTGATTGGATTGTTTGGTTGATTCGTTATTTTTCATGACACCGATGCCCAATGAAGGACAAAAGCGGTGTTTTGATGTATTTACTCTCCATTTAACCGGCCTACAGTTTTTTCTCGTGTATCTGCTACACCCTGTATGCTCTTGATTTAAATTGTATGTATACCATCTATCTGAATTGGGTATCAGACTCAAATAATAAACGTTTTAACGTCTACAGATCATTCAAAGAGGGATTTACAATACAAATGTAATGCAAACGTGTATTGTTTCTTTTAGAATTTTCTTTATGTTTCTTTAAGTTTGCTATTACTTTCTTGAGGGCCGCAAGCGAAACAAAATTTACTCCATTTGTCTTGCAAGCGTGAGCCATGGACAATAGCCAAGCCATGGGCTGTATTTCACAGTGCAAACTTTAAACAATGTCTCACATCTGCAGAACTTTAAGAATGATGAACCACATTGCAAGTTGGCAAAATAAATGATTTAAGTAACATAAGCCTTTTGCAATGATATAATATGACTATATAAATGAAATAGGCAGAGGCCATACATCCAGAAAAAAAAGAACCTTGCCGCTGACTTGCCCAACACTAAACTCTTGAAAGAACCCTACCACAGCACCTTGAAGAACAGCAGTCAACAGTGAATTTTTACCTGTCAAAATGGTTGTGTTATAACATTATAATTTTTTTGCAGCACACTGAATTCAGCAACAAAAGAACAGTTACACTGGGTTTTAACATCTACATTTTAATGACGTACGTTCAATCACCTTGCATGAAACATTAAACCTAATTTTCAAACTCCTACAGAGTGATGAGTTAAATTCAGTGTCACTCAGGCTGGCTTTTGCACAATCCCTCTCAGAGGCTTAGAGGCCTGGGCGCTGTCCCTAGAGTGGTTTAGATGACAAAGCCCTTTCAGAGATAACCCCTCCTCATTTCTCTCACAGCGTCCCACGCTCCATTGCCTTGTCCCACACAATGCTGTCCTGGGGGAGATTTCTTGTAGTCTTCACCTGACCAGCTCCATAAACAGCTTCGAGTAGACCTTTTACGTTCTTCGTTTCCCCAAGGCACCGGCTGAACGTCATTAATGGCCATCCACTGGGTCTGCGGCTGGGTATTTTTGCAACCCTGAGGAGAGTCATGGCGGATGCCTTCAGCCTTTAAGGAAGACCGTGTCAGCAGTCTGAAATTCTGTTCAGGATCAGTAGCTACTCTTGTTTAATTAGTCACAATGCTGTGTGTGTACGATACATGATTAAAGGAGATTTCAAAGTCTGTGTTCAAAGTGAACCTACTTGTTGCCTCACCACCACTCTTGGATGGTGAAAAACCCACTCCCATAAAAAAAGATAATGAATGCACATATCGCCACAGTAATTCCACTTTTATTCCCCATTTTTAGTATCCATTTTAGAGACACAAGAATTCATCAACCAATTTTGACTTTTAACAATAAATAATTATTAGTTATAATCATAATACAAGAAAGTTAATAAACACCATGTTTGTATATTTCTCTCTAATTAGGTACATAACACATTCACTCATATCTATTTGAGACCATCTGTTTTGTCACAGCTCAGTGGTTTCGTTGTGTCAATAAATGCTCCTGATTATCGGGAAATAAGCTGCCAAAATGTCTGATTTACGCAGCGAAGTGTGAAAAATCTCAAGGTCAAGCTCGGAAAAACAGGATTTTGAGAGAGGAAAACCGAAAGGGTTGAAAAGGTAATTCACTGTTTTCTGTATGACAAATGTATTTACATCTGATTTTTCTTTGTGTAAATATACTTAAAACTATTGTGTAGTAAACCATGTAGTGACATCAAAACTGCTGGTGAGCTGTTGAGGTAGTCAACCCAGATCAATACGTATGGTTTAATATTTTAATTTGACTTTATACGTATTTATAAAGACTATAAAGATTCCCAAATAACAAAAAAGGTCGGATAAATACTTAATTATGCATTTGCATGTTTCAGATAAGCACCGATAAACAGGAAAAATGATTAAAATATTGCATATTCAACTGGATTTAACATACAGTTGTTTTATACGCCTGCTTCTTGCTAAATAGTACGACAGATGTTAGGCAAAGCTAGTCTGAAGTTAGGCCTAGTGTGTTCAAGGGAAAAAAAAAGAGCCTGGAATGAAAAAAGCATCATATAACATTAATTCAGTAAAACGGAAATTAAAACGCAGAAACAGAATGATACTGAAATAATGACATGCGAAAAATATAATATTTTAAACAATAAGAGGGCCCATCTAAAACAAAATAATGCTGGATAAAAAGGATTGAACAAGGCTGTGTATAATTCTCGCGGCCTCTTATTCTACACGGAAAAGCCGTGTCTATAATTCTAGGGTTAATTTGCTAAACTAGTTTTTACGATCAATGTTTAGCAATCAACGTGTTTAAAAAACGTTTTTGCTACAAATGTGTGTAGGTAACAACGTTCCTCTTCTGACTGTTCCCCCAGAAATCAGATTCTTCCAATCGCATCGCTCCCATGGAACTGATTTGCTCTTTAATTGTGCTGCGCCAGTGCACGCCACATTAGTGTGCGTGAAAACACTACTCATGTTGCAAAAGCACTGTGCAACTACTTACGTCACTTGCTTATACGCAACTAGTGACATACTGTGCCGCTCACGCCTAATGCATAACACCAAGGTAAGCTGTACGAATGCCTCTGCCAAATGAAAAATGCGAAATATAAAACAATCGGACAGATTGTCAGATTATTCATATTCTCCACATACATCACGCAGCACCATGAACTACATATACCCCCATCCCCATCTGATTTTAGCATCTCTCTGACTTTCTTCAGTGTTTATCTTATTTGTTTATTTGTCTAAATAAAAATGCTGAGCAAGTTGAGATGACACAATGATAAACCGTAGATGTAAAAATAAAATAATAAAATGCCGTAAATGCACCGTCAATTCAACAGAAACAGAAAGTTTAAGTGGAATGGGAGAGGGTCAGTGAACAATATGTAGCTTGATTCTCTTTACTATGATTTAACATCTGTGGGATACTCTCTCCCAGAGAAATTGAAACCATCTCTGGCATAATCTCTAGCAGCAGGACACTGGAGCCTTTTCCAAATCTCCTAACGGGTCCCTGCTAATTCCCTGCCAAAACTATCACTGGATTTCTTCCTTCTAATCTCCCATAATGCCTTATTCGATTATTGTCAATGCCCTCCGTCTCTGCTCTTCCGTCTCTTAAAACTCTTTAGTTTTTCAACAGCCAGTCAGATGAGCCACCACCGCACTAGAGAAGCCGTTGAATACCGGAGCCACCAGTTTCTCTACTCACACTAAGCCTTAGGATCGGATTTTTAGCAACGTGAAGATATGGAATATGCAAATTATTTGAGTTGACAAGGGGTTGTTGGTTGTGGATGTGCAAAAGGCATGGCTATTCTCATTATTTGTATTTTTCTGTCTTGGTGAGTAACGTTTTGCTTTTAATGTATATGTTTCTGACAAAATTAAACACAATAACATATTATTGGAATCCTTTATTTCCCATATAATGACTTCACTTCAGTAAAATTGTTGCTAAATTAAATAATACCTGATTTACTTTACAAGGACGAAACTGACTTATTGAGTATTTATTTAATTTTTTAGTGCTGGTGATGTCTGGGGAAACGAGAATTCAAATCCAACTGTCTATTTGGATAATATAACACGTATTTTGGACAGACTGCTTGACGGCTATGATAACAGGCTGCGACCTGGATTCGGAGGTACAGCATATGTTGGTAACAGGTGTTGGAAAAGTGTTTGGAAAATCAAACGCTTTACTGAAAAGTTTACTTTTACAATTGTTGACTTGATTAGTTGCGTTCTTCTTATTCTTGGTCAGTGTGTGGTCGCTAAGACATTCTTCGGTACTTCTACTTCGGTTTTTCAGTTAAAGCTTCTCTTATCAACCTCCAGTAACGTAAATTTTTTTTTTTTAATAGTTTGAAGACTTGAAAAATGCTTTAAATTGCATAAATTTAAAGTAGCAAATGTGTCGAAAGTAAAATATGTCCTGCTGTCGGTCCCATGATGATTCAATAAATTAAATATATATTTTAGGTCCTGTTACAGAAGTCAAAACAGACATTTTCGTCACCAGCTTCGGTCCAGTTTCAGATGTTGAAATGGTAGGTAGTCCTATTTCTGCAAAGATAAAGTTTACTTGTCGGACAGAAAATGGCTTGGGTATTTTAGTAATATTTTATTTGTTTATTTAGCCGTGTTCATGAAAATAAACTAGTAAAATGTATTTACTGCTTGGAAGAACGTCTTTTGCCCCAAGTCCTGCTAACTCTGCCTTCATTATTCGGGTTTTTGGGCAGGATGTCATTAGAGCAGATTAGGGATTTTAATCTGGTGACTATCCCTGTCAGTGAAGGACCCAGCTCAGAGGTTTATTTCTGTTACACACTATACTATTTCCACAGAGTGTAAAGCCAACTACCCCGTGATGTATTGTGGCATTCCTATAGGCAGCATGGACAGAGATTTACAAAGCCATAAACTGCATATAATAACCAAGTTAATCCTTGCATCCTGGATTTGCCTCTGTTATATTCACTCTTTATTTTAAATTTACTATTAAAAATTACTTGCAGTACATGAGGATATTAATAAATCTTTTATAGAGTATATGATTCATATTTAAGTAATTCACTAAAAGTGGCCCTTCTCTCCCTCTCTCTCGCTGTAGTCAAATATTACATGTTTTTACTGATTTTACTGCTAATTGTAAAACATTACTTCTTGAAACCACCATATTGCAGGAGTACACTATGGACGTGTTCTTCCGTCAAACATGGATCGACGAGAGGCTGAAATTTGACGGACCCACTGAGATACTCCGGCTCAACAACCTGATGGTCAGCAAGATCTGGACGCCGGACACCTTCTTCCGGAATGGGAAGAGGTCCATCTCTCACAACATGACCACTCCAAACAAGCTGTTCCGCATCATGCAGAATGGAACCGTGCTGTACACCATGAGGTACTGAGAACCAACAGGGAAAAAAAACAAAAAAAAGAACACAAATTTCCCCATTTTTGTTTTTTGCGTCGCGCCTTACAAATGCTATATCCGCGACACGGTTTGAAAACATGCATACAGTTTAGAGCTTTTAGAAAAATCGATATGTTGATCTTGTTTCTCTGAAAACGAAAGGTTTGAGATCGTTCTGTGGCCTGTGTAAGGCGGTCTGTGCATCTCGTGGAAAAAAAATAAATAAATAAATGGAATGGTTGCCTGTGTTTTTCAATTGCAGACTAACTATTAACGCTGAATGCCCCATGAGACTGATGAACTTTCCCATGGATGGACACGCCTGTCCTCTCAAGTTTGGTAGCTGTAAGTCAGCCACCTCGAGGTGAAAGAGCTATTCCTTTTGTGGCCGTGTTTCTGATAATCACCGCTGACAATATCTTGTCCACTTAAAATATAGATGCCTACCCCATCAGTGAAATTGTATATACGTGGAAGAAGGGACCGCTTTTGTCTGTAGAGGTTCCAGAGGAATCGTCCAGCTTGCTTCAATATGATCTAATAGGGCAGACAGTGTCCAGTGAAAGGTTAAAGTCCAACACAGGTAAGTCATGTTCAGTTACCTTATTCGTTGACCTGAGGCATTGAACAGGATACAAGAAAAACTTCAATATAAAAAAAAACAAAACTCTGTTTCAGACTTCAGATGTTTTTGGACATTGTAATAACCAAATGTACCTCAATGCAATCAGTTTAAAATGAGAGTTCTATCGCACGTAACTATTTAATGGCTCAGCCTGTCTTTGCAGAAATGTAGATTGCAGCCTTTGACGTGTTTGCAGCCATTTACTGTGTGTACTGATTGTAAAAGTGTTCGCAGTGTTGTAGGAATTAGCCCCGTGCGTTGCGAAATGCTGATTCTGTGAGCCGGTCTGCCCAGAAGTGTTGTCCCACACAATCCCATTTGTTTTCTGACAGGTGAATACGTAATTATGACCGTTCACTTCCACCTCCGAAGGAAGATGGGTTTCTTCTTGATTCAGACATACATTCCGTGCATAATGACCGTAATACTTTCTCAGGTCTCTTTTTGGATCAATAAGGAGTCGGTTCCCGCTAGAACTGTGTTTGGTAGGCCCTGGAATTTTTTTTCCTTGTGGCTCCATCCTACTAATCACTGTGTCCACTGTGTTTACATAAAACACGCTTACTAATGTCCTTCTTCATATCCGTGTTTGTCATGATCATTTCCTCCAAAATACAAGAAATTTAGACCAATGGGCTGGATTTTCTAACATAACACCATCACTGATAAATAATGTGCCTTATTCCTCCCTTACCTAGAATGTAAAAAAACAATTGTAGTCTTTTTGGCCCGTGTAGCTATTGCTATTTTACCTAGTTTGCACTATGTCATTTAGCGACATTTAGCATCCTAGGGGATGAGTGGTGGTAAACTATTACTTTAAATTGGTGAAGCGTAATCGAGTGTTGAAGTACGGGCTGTTCTGAGCTGGTCATCTCAGGACAGGGAGCTGTTTGTTTGGTGGCTTTCCGAAGGCTCACAGGTTGCACTTATTCACATTACATCATGCTAGGCTGCGTCGACTCTTGCCTTGGGAGCAGGCGGCTCCTAAGTTTAGTTTGGATCCTTTTGGTTCTCAGTTTAATTTGCCTCTGTTGTACGCGCCGTACGCTGAATTGGTGGTCTTTTGTTGATTGTGGCTGTTTCAGCAGCTCGTCAGAAGTTCGGCCGGACCACGGCGCGCTGAGCTTAAAGATAAGCATCGTTAGCGAGCGCCGGTGCTGTATTCTGGTGGAACGCGCATCTGCAGATATTCATTAACTTTGCACGTCTTGCTTGGCTCATTTTGTGGGAGAGAATGCCGCATTAATGGTATATCAGTTTTTGTGAACACCAAAACTGTTATGACTCCAACGATTAAAAAACTTATTTAAAGACGAAGGGGTGTATTTTTTACTTTCGTAGTAGCTTTGTGAAATGTCAAGAGTAGGAGACCGTTAGGACTGCCGCTCATTTGATCTTTGTGGTGCTTTGTAGTTCAGAAAACAGCGACAATGCAAGCGACAATGCAATGCAACTTTGCATGAGACTGGAGCAGAGGGAGGCAAGATGAAGTACTTTGCGGGGGTCATAGAACATTAGCCATTGTTGTTGCGCAGTAACACAGGGCGACTTTCTAAGAGCAGAGGCTCCCCTGAGCAGCAGTCTAAGAGGCTTAGCTGAGTAGGGCTAATTTGTACCTTGCTTTTTGCCTTTAAAAGCACACTGATGCCTCAGGCCCATTGAGCCCCTTCCACAGCTTACTGTCAAGGGCTAAGGGTATAAAGAGCTCTCTCTCTCTCTCTCTCTCTCTCTCTCTCTCTCTCTCTCTCTCTCTCTCTCTCTCTCTCTATCTCTCTCTCTC
>JAOYSI010007870.1:0-11852 GCA_025775065.1 Hiodon alosoides | reverse complement strand
GCATGCGCGAAATAAAGAGCATTCATTCCTGAGAAATCGGTGTCTGTCTCATGCTTAAAACTACGCTGAGTAGTAGCACAATATTATTCTTAACGATTTCGCACAAACCAGAAAAAATGCAACAATATGTCCGTGAAACTATATATTTACAGTATTATGGATTAATAGTAGTTTGGTATTTGGTAGGATTTCGTAGTGTGACTGATTTTACTAATCGCATTAGTACAGTACAAAGTTAGAGGTGCGCTATTTGATAGATTCCCCCGTTCCCCTACCTCGAGCTACCAGTAGGGAGACCTGAGGTCAACCAACCCCCGCCCCCTCCCCATCTCGTACTTCTGAGAGGGAAACCTTCCCAGGCAATAGCCTAGCTCACAAACTAGAATCAGGGCGCCCACTCCAACGAGGTTAACTGACAATCCGCGCTTGAAACAATAAACCATTAATTAGTTAACGTATCGAACATAAACAGCTACACAAGGTCTCATGAACAGTAGGTCACGCTCTGAACTTTGTAGCTATCGTCACTTCATTGGCCATAAGCAGCCTTTATAATTCACCAAACTAAGGCTACTAACATGTTTTCAAGTCCCCACCGGCACACAGCTCACGTCGAATCGATTTCCTTTCTCATCCTTTTCCGGTGCTGCTTCACGGAGTGCGCCGATTGGTTAAGAACTCTTTGAAGATTGCTTTGCAACAGTCCTTTAATAGTTCCGCTTTTCTTGAATTCGGCTTCTTTATATGGATTAATTATTCATTTTAGATTTTTAAAAATTAATTGACTAAGATTGTTTCAGTTTGACTTGACAATAGTGAATTAAATAGTTTTTTGCATTTGGATTGCAAGTACATGGATCCTGAATGTGCATATTAACTAGCTGGCTAGTTGATAATAGCAGGGCAGGCAATGGAGACTAATGTTAGCTGAATAAACCGGAAAAACTGAATATTATTTCTCTTCTGAAAGGGAGGTTTGATGCAATGACTGATTTGGCCCGAGTTTTCAAAAATATGTTTATTATCAACAACAGATCAGATCTACCAGTCTTCTGGAAAAAAGCAACCTAGGCATGGAAGTCACCTTGTTTCTAACAACATTCAATGAGGTTTGTGTTTTTAAAAGGTCACTGTTTCTACGTAGGTCATTAACAAACAAAAATGGCAATGATTCAGTAAGCCCTAGAGAAACAATAAAAATGTCAATACATTCTGCTTGTCTTAATAAGTAACAAATTTGGCTAGTTAACGCAAAATAAATGAAATACAGATTGATAATGCACAAGCAGCTGTACTCAAAAACAGTCAACAGCGCCCCTTCTGGTTACATTTTATAATTACATGAGCACCCTAGGGGTAGACATATGGCTTTCTAAGTCTGCCCAAATGTCAGGGCCCTGAGGTTTTGGGTATGAGAACGTGTTGTTGTATGTTCACCACAGTCACAAACAAAAAACAATAAACTAACAAAAACAAACACGGTAACTTAATCCAAGTCTCCAGCTTCCAACCCCCCTGGTTTTCTGCCTCATCTTTTCGTTGGAAAATCTCAGCTCCTTTTTGTGCTTCACACACTTGTTCTCCTCTCCCCCAGTCTTTCCACCCTACAGGGAACGCCAGGCTGTTAAGGCTTGGTTTTCTGTTCCAAGACCAGGACCAGGGCCAACCTGCTCGGGTGCCTTGAGACATTGGTTTTATGTTGGAAAATATTTGTATGTTGAATAAAAACAGAAATATGTTGCTTACATAAGTATTCAACGCCCACTGATTCAAATTAGGTGGAGCCACCTTTCAATGGGATTGAGATCAGGACTAAATTGGTCACTGTAGGACATACACCTTTTTGTTCTTGCACCATGCCAATGTTACTTTGTGTTTTGGGTCATTGTCCTGCTGAAAGGTGACTTTCCTCCCCAGCATAATTTTTGTTTTAGTAGACTAAAGCAGGTTCTCTTGCAGTATTTCCCTCCATTTTGCTCCATCTGTTCTTTTTTCAGTTTTAACAAGATGGCCAATCCCTGCTGATGAAAAGCATACCCATAGCATGGTGCTGCTACCACTATACTTTACTCAAGGGATGGTGTGACTTGAGGTATAGGCAGTGTTAGGTTTGTGCCACACAGAGTGCTTTGAGTTTTAGCAAAAAACCTCCATCATCTTACCACAAAACATTTTCCCTTAACACAGCTGGGATGTTGTCAAGCTTTCTGGCAAACTCCAGATGCACTTTCAGATGGTACTTTTTGAGTAATGGCTTTTTTTCCACCTTCCCATACAGACCTGTGTTATAAAGAGCCCTTTATGTGGTTGACTGGTGTGCCATTACTAAACTTCCAGCCATTGAACTTCTGTAGAATGCTCTTTGGTCTAAATTTTCTAAAGATTCACAGCCTGACCAATGATCCTTTATGATTTTATCCAGAACATGCGACTGTAATGGTTCACAGGTGGAGGCCAATGTAATTGGTAATTGTAATCGTGACAGGGAAATTTCTTTAATCAGTGTAAACTGGGTGCTTCCACAGCACAGGGGTTGAATACTTCTTTGAGCAACATATTGTTGTCACTTAACAATAATTGATTTTGAGTTTCAGTGTATTAAAATATAAAACAGAACGAAATTTCGGTGTGGCATTTGTAATATGAAAGAATTGATCAGGGGTCTGGAAGCACTGTGTGTGTGTATATGTATATGAAATAATTTGGTGTAGCGAGGATGCTTTCAAAAATAATGAAATGCAAAGTATATATATATATTAATATAAAAACATACTACAAAGGGAAGTAAACAGAAAACAACAACAAAAAAAAAAAAAAAAAAAAAACCCAAAGAAATAAAATCTGTTTATTGTGTGCCCACCATTTGCCTTTAAAACTGCATCAATACTCTTACTGCTGTGCAGTTTTATGCATTACTCCCCGTTCTTCTTTTGGAAAATAAATGTTTGGAAATGGAAAGAAAAAAATGCTCTTTTCTTCAGGTACACTAATGGAGAAGTCAAAAAAATAAATATCAAAGACTACATTTATGTAAAAAAGCTAGGACTTGCACAGTCCTATATATACAGATGGGTGACAAATTAAAGAAAAACCAACATTAAGTGTCTTAGTAAGGTGTCGGGTCACTACAAGCTGCCAGAACAGCTTCAATGCACTTTGGCATAGATTAATTGAGTCTCTGGAACTCTACTCTTCTTCCAGAAGATATTCCCTCATTTGGTGTTTTGTTGATCACTCTCCCATAGGTGATCAATTGGGTTGGGGTCTGGTGACTGTGAAGGCCATAACATATGATTCACGTCATTTTCACACTCGTCAAACCATTCAGTGACCCCTGGAAGAGAGCTTCACCATGGGATAAAGGTGGTCACAGAATCATTTTGTAATGATTTGCAGTAACCCTTCCCTTTAAGAGGAAAAGTGTACCCAAACCATGCCAGGAAAATCAGAGCCTCCGGACCGCCTCACTTTAATTTATCACCTGTCTATAATTTCACAGACTGGCTTCTATTTACAAGATGAAAGCTCTATCCAGAATTAAACCAAAACTTGGTTATGGCTTGGATTGTAGTTTATTCCAATATAAGCAGCCATATACTGGAATGAGTTACGCTCAGCAGTAGTAGACACATTTGGTTAATTCAATTGCTGCTGGCAAGTTTGTGAGAGGAGACTGTCATGGACACACGTTTTGAGTTTAGTTTTATGAGTTTATGAGTTTTATGAGTTTATCAGTCACAGGTGTTAATCATTGTTAATCAATTAGTCTGCCCAGCAATGCCCCCTAACTGCTCAGAGTCAACCTTCCCAAAAGGAATAATTCTGGATCCCTGCTTAGGATCTGCATTATTAGCAGAATTTGCACGTCCTTCACCAAATGCCAAACAAGTTTGACATTTTGGGTTCTGTTAAAAAGTAGTTCTAGCCAGTTTAATCCCTGTCAAGGCTGCTGTGGCATGCAGCCGGGAGCCACGTCCTCAAGCCTGGGGGCAAAGGGATGATGGACAGCCAAGCTGGGGGGGCCCCCATAAAGGACCTCGCTTTGCGCCTGAGTGTGGTTCCCTGGAAATCACTGCGTCAAAAGAGGGAGTAGGTGACTAAAAAAGTCTGGTGCATGGCTGTTTTTTTAAAAATGAGTATCATTTAGATTTAGCAGTTTGAAATGCTGCGTTGTTTTGGTTTTCCTGTAATGTGGGTTATTTCTTTTCTGGGTGACCTTTTTGTTGATTTTGATTTCTTGGAATGCTAAATAAAAGGCTTAAACAATCTCGTCTCCCTGTCTCTTCCCATCCCCGCTCTGGGGCTCCCCGAACTGGGCCAGAAGAATTAAATGATCCACAATAGAGCTTCGAACGGTCCTGATAATTCAAGCCTGAGTCCGTTGAAACGAAGCCCGACACAGACCGAATTAATTGTCTGAAATTGCCCGAGCCCATTCAAGTGAAGCCTGAACCGTATCTGGCTGAAAACCGAAACTCTAATCCACTGTATCAAAAGCCTTGGATAAATCAATAAAGACAGCAGCACAACATTGTTTCTTAAAATCAAGACCCAAAATAATATCATTCAAAACTTTTAGAACTGCTGTATTACACCCATGACAGGGTAAGATTGAAATAGTTCTGTAACAATTGCGATCTGTTACAACTCTAGGCTCATCATTATCAGGATTTGAACTAGCAAAATGACTGAGAGTAGACCTATTAAAGACATAATTGAGTAAAATGATAATGAAATTAATCCACCATGAAATGTTTGTTACCTCTGTTACATCATAATTGATTGAAGCAGATAAATAATATAAACATTAATAAGACTATTTATTCAGAACTTTTCTTGCTGGAGCTTAAAGTTAAAATCAAGTTTATAAAGTTATTAGAAAATCAGGAAGACTGTTCCAGAGCCTAGGACCCTTAACTGAAAATACACACTCTCATTTGGATTGTAGCTTGGACTCTGGAACAGTCAGTAGGGCTTTATCATTTGATCTGAGCTAATTTGTACGGGGTTAAAAATGTAAGCTGTGGCTTTCCAATGCCCTTTGGAAGCCAGCGCAAAGGAATTAGGTAATGTGTTTTCCTTTGTTATTCTTAGTGAGAAGCCAACTGAATTTTAAACCAACTGCAGACGTGAGAGGGCTTGGAATTACAGTAGTCCAGCCACGATGAAATAAAAGCATGAATTATGTTCTCCGTATCACAAAAAGTAAAAAAACGTCACCTAATTCTAGATATGTTTATTAGCTGGTGGTAGTATGTTTGAACTAATTTTTGTTTCTCAAAATTCAAACTAGAATGGAATATTACACATAGGTTCCTGGAGGTAGGTTTTATATTAGAATTAAAGGGACCCAGATTAATATACATTTTCTAAGTTACCTTATTTATTCCTATTTAGCAATAGAAATCAACAGCATAAAAGTGAAAATAGATATCATCATAGTGTATGCAGAAAACAAAATTGGCCCAAAAATTTACCCTTGATTGGAGGGAGACTCAAAATCACCAATCAATAAATCAATCAATTAATTTTTATAGAGCGCTTTTCACATGTTTCCATGTCACAAAGACGCTTTACATAAAGAGAAATACAATATGTCCCAGTTCTGATCCCCCAAAAGCATGCCAGTGGTAAGGAAAACCTCCCTGGGCTGGCAGGAAGAAACCTTGAGAGGAACCCGGCTTAATGGGGTCCATCCTCCGCTGGCCAGCACTAGGAGCTGAATTAAACAATGTAATGTCCATATTTTTTGATGTTCTCCAGTTGAGGAATTCCAAGATATTGTAATATCCGGAGGAGAGTGTTGGGGGCCCAGATGGCTAGAGTCCAGTCTAATGGTCCTCTGGTTACTGTGGTGAAAGTGATGCAGACCTGCAGGATGCCTCATGTGATTGCTCGAAAGAGAGAGATAGCGCATTGCTAATGGTTACCTATGGAAGCAGGATGATTGAAATAAATTGAAAATTTTAAAAGTGAAACTGTGTGAGTGGTCACAGCTACATATATCTATGGCAGCATACAAAGAGGGTGAGTGCCGGAAACACATGAGGGTGGTCCGAAACCATCCCGCCCCACCAAAGGCAGAACCCAACCAACTAGAGGGGAACCACCAATGATGGTACGACAACAGGAATGATTCTTATCATCAAAACATTTCTAATAGCCACCGTCCCTTCACTGTCATGGTCCCCCTATTGACCATATGCAAGTTTTTTGGGAGGCTATTCCATAGTTGTGTAGCTCTATCTGCAAATGCTCTACCTCCAGATTTTGATTTGAATATTCTTGGTATATATAGATTTAGATGGGACATACGGGACTATAATATCTGTTAGATATGAGGGAGATAGCCCATTTGCAATCTTAAAGGTTAACAAAAGTAACTTAAAATCAGCCCGCTGCCTTATTGGCAGCCAATGTAATGAAGTTATGGTGTGATGCGATCATAATTCTTGTGTCTAGTAAGGATCCTAGCAGCAGCATTCTGAACAACTTGTAATGTATTTGTGGCTGTATGTGAGCCATCTGATAATATAGCATTACAATAATCAAGTCTGGAAGTAACAAAAGCGTGGATTCATTTATCTGCATCCCGATCACCTAAAAAATGTCTAATCTTGGCAATGTTTCACAGGTGGTAGACTGCCATTCAAGCAATATCTTTAGCAAGATCTGGATCAATTGTAACTCCAAGATCTTTAACTAGTACACTCTATTCTATCACTCTGTTCTATCAGCTTTCCATCTAGGTCCAGCACACAGTCATTGAGCCTTGTACGATGGCCTTTTTGGCCAAGGATGATCATTTCTGATTTGTCAGAATTCAAGAAAATATGAAATTAGAGGACATCAAATCTCTTACATCTTTCAAACAAGGCTCCAATCTAGCCAATAGAAAATCCTCACCCAGGCTCCCTGACAGATATAGCTGCGTGCCATCCGCATAACAATTAAATTGATCTTGTGCTTAAGGATGATATCACCAAGGGGTAGATAATACAAAGAGAATAGAAGGGGGCCCAACACCAAACCTTGTGGTACTCCATATATAACCAGAAACAAATCAGATGAGTCTTCCCAAATTTTAACGCACTGAAATCTATTTGTCAAATATGACCTCAACCAAGATAGAGCAGTCCCTTTTATGCCTACGTGGGTGTCAAGTCTTTTTAAGAGGATATGGTGATCTATAGTATCAAATGCAGCACTTAAATCAAGCAGTACTAGAACAGACACCAAGTTATTATCAGATGCCATTAGAATATCATTTACAACCCTAACGAGTGCCATCTCAGTACTATGCCCTGTTCGAAAACCTGACTGAAATGTTTCTAGCATATTATTAGAGTTTAGAAATTCCAATAACTGCTGGGCTACTACTTTCTCCAATATTTTAGACAAAAATGGCAAATTAGATACTAGCCTAAAGTTCTTAAGAACATCTGCCATCTTAACCATTTACTCTTGAATCCTGGCTGCCTCATTTTTGTTGTTTCCACCTTGCGAGTGTGGTGTCCCTGCGCAGACATAAAGGAAAGCTTGACTCCTTCTTTTACCTGAAGCACGCAAACACTCAACTTTCATTAAACAAGTACAGAGTGATCTGATAATTTCTGTTTTTTGGTATTATCTACCATCATTTTTTTTTTCATAATTCTTTGAAACGTGGAACCGCGGTAGTATCAAAGTATCAATATTTTTGACAACCCTATATAATACTATACTAAAGTTTGTTGAAGAGTTGCCAATTTTGATACCTGAGGAAAGAATATTCAATGGTCAATTAGTTATCTGAGTGGATGAAATGCTAGATATCTATCCTTGCCAAGTCAGACAGACAGAACCAGCTTTCAACATAGAATCTATCACTGAGTCAGATATTATGAGAGTGATTAGATCTCTTAGGCCATTTAAATCATTTAAATACCAGTTCTTATCCTTTACATCCAAATCAGTTTGGATTTTGTATTATTCACTCAACAGAAACAGCCAATTGCTATTTCATAGAAAAAGTAAAGTCACTGCTGGATCGACGAGGGGTTGCTGGTGCTGCTCAACATTCCATCAGCTCACCTATTAACCCAGTGGAACCACCATAGGCTGCTCGTGGGTGGAATTTTATCCCAATTCACATTAGAAATTTTAAAACATATGCCTCGTTTAAACTTAACTTAAAGAAGTGGCTAACAAGTAGTCAGCACTGTCAACACTAAATTTAGACACAAAATCTTCTTGCCATCTCGCCTCTTCTGCTCTGCCTGTGTGTGCTTCTTGTGCTATGCCTGTCAGGTTGTTTGTTTCATTATTGTTTAGTTAGGCCAATCTTCTGTTGCTTGTTACTATCCCAACATTGTTGTTTTTGTGCATGTCAACCAAAAATGTATGTCTATGCTTGTGCCTTGTTTGTTATATGGTCTGACAGTTTGGCTTGTGTGTTTATGTGTGTGCTGGTGTTGATCTTGTCCAACTATTCTTGTTTTTATGTTTTTTAGCATTAGTATAATCAACTTTTATTGTATTGGGCTAAATCTGTATTCTTTATTGCTTAATCCTTTTATCTTTTTAGGGTGACCTCTTACCATCAGTTCAGGGACAGAAGATGTAAAATAGCCTTCTGGCTAATTCTGGCACATTTTACTTTTTCTCCCAATAACCCTGAAATAAATAAATAAATAAATATAACAAGACATAAAGTGGAGTGTTTGCTGGAACTGGTTGTATGTTTTCAGAGAATTCAGAGAAACCTGTGTGGTCATGGATGGAGGTGGGTGACAAAGAGAGTAGAGAGCATGTGGTTGTATGGCAAAAGGTGTAATCATCTACTTTCTGTTTCTGGAAAAATCTGCAAAAAGACAGGAGGGTTTTGGCTGGACAGGAGGGATAAGAAGGGAGGAGAAGGAAGATAAATGTGGATTCTGGAATAGTAGTATGTTACCTTAGCGGTGGAGAGAGCAGTGGAGAAGTCAGACAGAAGAGACTTGTACGTGGACAGGTCAGTAGGCTGTCTGGACTTTCTCCACCTGTGTTCTGCAGCTCTCAGAGGAGCTTGGGAGATGCACAGAGTGTCTGAGAGCTGCAGAGTGAAGATCGCGGTAGAAAGAGACCGTGGGAGGAGAGGGGGGATAGAGAGAGAATGAGATTAGTAGAGAAAATGAGATGAGGTGGTGGTCAGAGAGGTGAGAGGTGTAACAATGAGACTGGTGGTGGAGCAGTGCCTGGTGAGGATTAGGTCCAGCTGCTGACCAGCTTTGTGTGTGGGTGGAGACTGGGAAAAGTTGAGATCAAAGGAGTTGAGGAGAGCGATGAAATCTGCTGCCTGGACATCAGTCCAGACGTTGAAGTCACCCAGAAGAAGAAGCGGGACGTTGTCATCATGGATCGAGCTGTGGAGGAACTCCAGTTCTTCAAGAAAGGAGAGGAGGGGGGTGGTAAATAACAATGATTAATTTACCACCCCCAGCATTAAACAAAACCAAACATTTGCATTCAATTATGAAATACAAAACCAGGTGAAGATTCAATCCACTGAACAAATGCAGTTTCTACCATAGGCGATTGCCTCAGCGCATTTGCTTTTTATCTGTCTGAGCCGGATGATCTTTACCATGCAAAGCAATGTCATAATAAAGTAGTTTTCTTCAGCAATTGTGAAGCATGCCACTCATACTTGACTCGGAAATAATCGGCGAACACAAAAGCTTCACTTTTTGCTTGCGTCAGTGTTTTATTTAGAAAGTAAAAAGAAACAACCAAATTAAATCACTCTTCAGGGATCCCCCTCTCGGGTTCTCCCTAAACACAAGAAACTAAAATAACAACAAAAAAACAACAAAAAATAATAAAGCCAACAACAATTACCTTGGTAATCCTGTCCACTGTTGAGGACGTGAGTTGCTCCCTCCTGATTGCGTCTCTCTCCTCCGTCTACACTCTCTTTCCTCCTCATTAATTTGACCTTTTCATTCAGTTAGTTTGTTGTCTGGTTCCCCTTTCACTTGCTCCGCTCTCCTGACCTCCAGCACCTACTGAGGGATGGCATGCATGTTAAATTACGTTTGTAATTACTGTAATCCTCAGCCGGTGCTGATGGGTGTGCCCAAACCTCTCCTGCATGTGTTCGCGAGATGGACGCATGGCACAAGCTTATCAGTTAGATTATCAAGCTTATCAATTAGCCTTCTTTGCATTTTTTATCACTTTATATCATTGTCTGCCAGCTTCCCAAACAATAAAACAATTGCAGCACATCGCCACTCCAGGAATCCGGATCACCATTGCTATAATATGCACCTGACCTTTGCATTAAACTGTAGTATGCATTTTGCCTTGTGAGTGGCCAGCAGGACTAACTGCTGGTTCCCCAAGCCTAAATCCCCAAAGTGCTGCAAATTCCGTCTGGAGGATGAGGAATCTTGAGAACACCTCCTGCAGTGGTTCTACCTATAGGCCCCTCTCGTCCCTCTGCCAGTGATCAAGGCCCCCTTTGAATTGGTTGGTGCGGAGATTTCAGTACATTCTAACTATATTCTAGTTTGTAGACTACGCCACTGGTTATCGGGAGGTAATCCCCCTCCAGACCTGTACCTGTAAGGCCTTTGCCTGGGAGTAGGTCTAGCTGATGATGTGAGTCGGCGTCCCCAAAGAGCACCTAAAAGATCAAGGTGCCCAGTTCATGTCTCGAGTTATGTTTGATCTCTGTTGCCTCCTCAGGGTCAAACATCTGAAAACTGAATCTACCATCTCAATGGATGCCCTGGTGGAAAGATTCCAGAACCAGACCTTGAAGCGGACGCTGCTGAAAGTGGTGGGACAAGAGGGCCAGGACAGGAATACTTCCTTCCTTACATCCTCTTTGCCTTTGGGAAACATCTCTGGAGCTTTGTTCTTGTTGGCTACTATGACGAAACAATAACAAGCTCCACTTTAAGATGAACATAAACTCTAAACACCCCTATTGCAATGCAGTCTCTCTTGCTCTATCAAATGAAATCAAAATATATTTATCATTTTTATCATTGGTAAGTAAGCCATTTTCATTAAATAACTTACCAAGCCATAAAACCCTATGCGGCACTGTGGCACGCAGTGGGCAGCCACGCCCTCCCCAGCAGGAAAATGGGCAGCATTGCGAAAGGGCGGGCTAATTGCTAATTGCCCGTTAATTGGACCTTGTTGTGCAACTGAGTGTGGTTCCACTGATGGTAATCTCCTGCTACTCTCGGGTTTCTGCACCACTTTGTAGCATGCGAGGGCATGCTGGGTCAGAGGAGACTGGGGCATTGGGAGAGGGTTTCCACCATTTTAAACAAAAACATCCCTTTCGGGGAAAACTACAAAAACTTGCTAACACAATCCAGCCTCTCCTCTCCGTTCTTCTTCCTCTGTTTATTAGCAGATCACACTTGTTAGTGCATTACCGCCACCTGCTGACAGCTTGGATCAGAAACTCAAAACTACTCTACTGTACTCTACTCTGACTGACTGACATTTGCTGGCTCTTTTAAAAGGGCCTGGGATTGGTGACACCTGAGAGGGACACCCTTTCGCATTGCCTGCTGCGTACCAAAGTCACGTGTCCATCTCTTGGACACATGCGGGAGCAGCATGGGCACGCCCATCGGCCAGAGGAAGGAGTGGACAAGAGTAGTGGAGCAAGTGACGGTAAAACAAAACAGAACAGAACAGAACAGAACAGAACAGAACAGAACAGAACAGAACAGAACAGAACAGAACAAAACAGAACAGAACAAAACAGAACAGAACAGAACAAAACAGAACAAAACAAAACAAAACAAAACAAAACAAAACAAAACAAAACAAAACAAAACAAAACAAAACAAAACAAAACAAAA